>JAXIVD010002498.1:33320-53320 GCA_036785275.1 Cancer borealis
AGTTTTTAGTAAGTTGGAGAATGTATTGGGCATGATTATGGGCAGAAATATATAAGGCATGAGTTGCAGCAGATGGATAGCTACGGTACCGTTTGTGAGCCGCCTCTCTATCTTTGACAGCACGAGAACAAGCAGAGTTAAACCAGGACTTTTTAGCTTTAGTATTAGAGAAAGTATGAGTATTATATAGCTCCATGCCAGAGATAATCACCTCTGTTATGCGCTCGGCACAAAGAGAAGGATCTCTGACATGGAAGCAATAATCATCCTAAGGAAAATCAGAATAGTACTGCCTTAGGTTCATCCACTTAGCAGAGTTGAAATGCCAGAAGTACCTCCGATTAGGTGGGTCCTGAGGCTGCACTGGAAATAAGATTGTGATCGGAGAAGCCCAACGGAGAGGAAAGTTTAACAAATTAAGCTGAAGGATTGGAAGTTAGGAAAAGATCAAGAACGTTGGACGTGTCTCCAAGGCGGTCAGGGATACGGGTAGGGAACTACAACAACTGATCTAGGTCGTAAAGGATAGCAAAGAATTGTTTTGTTATTTCATAGGAATGAGTCCCGCGCAAAGCCCGTCAGTTGCTTGCTATTCAAAAACAGGAGGAGGGCTCTACTCTCTAATACACTAACAAAACAACTCATGAGTACAGTAAATTGTGTAATAACGTCAGAAATTATTATGAAAAAACTCCATTCATTGAGAAGTCATAATCGCCGAGAGATGAAGGAGATGAAGACATTGCAGAAGTCAGGAGCAGGTACAGACGACCTGTATCTACCTAGATTATGGTGCTACGACGTCTTGGCTTTTCTTAGTGATGGAGGTACACCTCGAGATTCCACTTCAAATCTAGATGAACTACTATTAGCAGCCGCAGCGCGCTAGGCTCTATTGTCTTGGATGTCTACAACCGTCCCCAACCCCCTCACTGAGCCTAGTCAGAGGTCGGCGCACAAGCCATAGTGTGTACGGGGCCTTATAGAGGCAGATAGATAACGCTCAAGAGAGCGACCATGAGAATTCACCACGGAATTCACCCATAGTGTATGTCGACAATTAGGAAAAGTCACCTACTATAATCAAAGGGAAGGAGGGAAGCTGGGAGATTAGGTCGTGAAGGTTATTAAAATGAGGAATGAGGAATACACAGAAACAATGGTAATCCAACGTTGAAGGAAGATTCTTAACAAAGTACAAAGAATAGGAATTTCAGTGTTTAGCTAAATATATGGTGTCTTATGATGGATAAGAATAGAAGCATCAACAATAGAATAAGAAGGATGGATGGGTGGTTGAACCAAGGTGGTTTCTTGAAGATATATAACTTGAGGTTCATAGATCGCGGAGGTCATTTCCATGGGGACGAAAACAATGGATATTCCAGTGGAGAATGGAAATTGTTGAATAATGAAAGAAAGAAAATTAACGAGTTATGATAATGGTAGGAATTGGAATACTGGGATCATGAAAAGTGGAGGGATCAGAAGTGGGAGTTATAGAAGGAAGAGCAGTATCTGGGCAGGAGGGATTTTGGATAGATGAATTATGTAACAGGGATTCACGAGAGAATCCAGAAGGTAAAGGATAGTCAAAGAAGATTTTCTTGTATATGTAGCTGTGGGCTGAGAGGTAAATAGTGGGAAAAGCTTGCTGAGAAGGAGGGAAGAAGGGAAGAAGATGGGAGAGGAGCAAAAGTGAGAGTTCATGTGAAGAAAAAAAAGCAAGCGCTTGATATCAGAGGTCATATGGCGCTCTGTTAAGCTAAAAGGCAGACGGAGAGAGTAAAGAGATAACAGCAAAACAGAAAGAATGGTTAGTTATAATGAAATTGTTAGATTAAATGGAGGATAAAGGTTTGTCAAAGAATGGCAAAACCAGAGTTATAAGGGGATTTAGAGCCATCCGTAAAAATAAGAGTGTAATTGGCATGCGAAGAAAAGTGTTCAAGAAATGGGATGTGTTGAGAGAGAAACATGTTAGAAGTCACTGACATCGACTTTTTGTCTAGCTTCTTTGACTGTTAGGACTCGTCCACATGACACAGAGATATGTTTTGAGTCATGCTTGAAACATTGCTTCAGCCATGTTCGGATTCATGTTCGACATGACTCGTTTGGACGTTCAAACCCCCGAACATGTTTCGAGACACTGCAGTGTGGACGTTTCGTGGCCGGGAACAAGTATGCGGACAACCACGCGTCTGAACCAAGATCCAGATAGACAAGGTCGGCTCATGGGGGTAATGATAACGCGCTAATCACCTATTCGTGACGTCACACGGCGTGAACTGCTCATTTTGCGCATAAAATTGTTTAGTTTCTAGATATTTTCTACCTTCTAACTATGTTTGTGTATGAATTATATATTGTTATCCTTATAGAAATTTTTTCTATAGCATTATCAAACAAAATAAAGTAAAATTAATTATATTATGGGCCTTGGAATGAATATGGATCAACTTCAACTCGTCATAGCAAAATATTTTGTGAGCCAACTATTAAGGTACAACATACCAAAAGATGTGGAATTGTATTAGCTTCTCAATGAATTTTTTTTTTCTGTTAACAAAAACTAAACAGTTTTCGGGAGACCGCGCGCTAAAAGTAAATACATATTAGTATTCACACCATATTTTCTCGAAATTTTTCTCTGTTAAGTAGTTATTCTATATACTTATGATAATGGGATATTTCATAAGGAGTTCAGTGATGACTTCAAAATTTTCATATCTGAAGTATTTCCCGAGATATGTTCATGTATCTTGGGGGGGGAGGTGTCTGTCTGTCAAATGTTGTGTGCTCACCCTCAGTCACTTCTCTGATGTCAACCAGCAGATGAAGGAGGACGTCAGTAAACATGCTCCAGTCCACAGAAACCTTGCCAAGGCACAGATGAAGCGAGATGCAGAGGGAGTTGGTTTGAGGAGAACAAGCCATTCGACAATGATAGAAACAAGGAGTTGCTCATGTCTTTCTCAACAGAATTCACAAGCACAGGAGATGACTCGGTCAATGCTGAGAGAGCAGCTGAAGTTGGGATGGAGATGCAGATCAAGCTGGATGGACAGTCAGTGACATCGACTATGGATGTCAAGTCAAAGATAAAAGCCCTGTCATCACTCAGAAAGATTCCCATGGTCAACGAGAAGATTGACCTTGACTCACTAAAGCTGTTCAACCGACTGATCATTCTCGCCCAGCGGGATATGACAGTTGATACAAGCTTACAGTATGAGCTGACTCCCATTGTCCCTGTTCAGCAACAAAGATCAGAAGATGAACAAGGCAAACAAGGCAGACTTTTTAAAAGCAAGCCTGAAGGCATTAACTGTTCCACTTGACTTGATTAACCAACCCTGCTGCACCCTGGTGATTGATGGCGGATGGCTTCTCTACATGGTGAAGTGGGAACAGCATCAGACCTGGCAGGAGATCGCCAACAGTTACCTGAGCTACGTGCAATATCTGGCCCGCTGCGCTCACAAAGAAGTATTTGTAGTGAAATATAAATGCTATTAATCAACTCAGAATCATGAAAAACCCTAATTTGACCCCTCATAAGTTACTTAAGGCCCAAGTTTTTTTTTTAAATCGACTTTTCTACAATAATTTTTTGGTACCCGAACTTCAGCAGGTTTTTTTCAGGGTTTCCCATGGGAGTTTAACTTCAACATTTCAACACATGTTATTACACATCTTTACAAACATATTGGTGAAGATATTGTTTGGTAACAATTTAGTTGACAGATTTTCATGTTTCCCTTACTACTTGAAAGAACATTGATATAAAGTAGGAAGCGGAGGTAGTAGAGAACCGGTAGATTAGTGGCTAGCGTGGGGGACATACCAGATCAGAGTCCCGAGTTCTAATCCCCCGACGAGCTGGCCACTTTTCTATGAAATAACCGCCGAGGGACCAAAGATTACCCATATGCTGCCATAACACTATCCTCGACGTGACTGCAAAGTTACATGCATCAAGGAGCTTCCACGGGCAGCATGAGCCTCTCAACAAGAAAACGCGGCGTTACTATAAAAATCTAACCTGCGGTACTAACGGACGGAGGCCGACCATCTAACGTCTTCATCAAGCCTACCGGAACCATAGGTGCATGACAAAAAAAAATTATGGGCGCAAAAAGTATTTTTTTAAAGAAAATTAATGGGTTGTAATAATGTTAGGAATAGGAATACTGGAATCGTTAGATGCCGGGGGTCAGAATTAAAGTGAAAATACTCCAGGGTAAAGAGAAATACTCCAGGAGAGGTACTTATGGGGATGTAGGCGGTGCTGCGGATTTACTGATTCTCCGTGTCCTCTCTTCCCAGTTCCTTTAGTGTCTCACATACACAAGAGAGCAGCTGCAGCCTGCCCTCTAAAGACAACTTCTACTACTACTTACATAACACTACATGCGCCTTACACTTTTACACTCTCTTCAACTTACAATTTATAAAAATGGCCTCACCACGCCCAGCTATTGAGTCCCCATCTGAGGAGGGGACCACAAATGCCCCCAGGTCAGATTGCCTTCAGCTGATGACCTTGGGTGTCTTGACACCTCCTCTAATACTTTTTATATTGATTTCTGCAACTTTCGTAGCTTTAGATCTAATTTCAAATCTGTGGAACATCCTTTCTCCTCCACTAAACCTCATTTTCTCTTCCTAACTGAAATACAGTTGTCTGTCAGTATTGACAGCAGCCCCTTCTCTGCTTTCTCCCTCTACTTTCTCTATTCTCACTTTCAATCCAAAGATAGCTGTTGCGTATATGTGCGTAACGACATTAATTGTTCTCGTGCCCACAATCTTGAATCTTTAGAATTTTTTACCATCTGGCTAAGACTTCAATGTCACTCTCTAACTAAATTAATTTGTGCTGTATATCTCTCTCACTTAATTCCTCTGACTATGTAAAATTCTTTAACTATTATACTTCTAATGTGGAGTACAACATCCTATCTCACTTTCCTTATGCTGAGACTTCCATTCTTGGGGATTGCAATATTCGCTACCAGCTTTGGCTTTCATCTTCTTTTACTGACTAACCTGGTGAACAAGCCTTCAACTTGCTATCCTCTACGACTTTGCTCAGTTGTTGTAGTTCCCTATCCGTATCCCTGACCGCCTTAGAGACACACCCAACATTCTTGATATTTTCCTAACTTCCAGCCCTTCAGCTTACTCTGTCAAATTTTCCTCTTTATTGAGCTCCTCCGATCAAAATCTTATTTCTGTTACCTGTTATATCACTCAAGTGCAGCCGCTTGAGCGGGGGTGCTTCTGGCATTTCAACTCTGCTAAGTGGAAGGACCTAAGGCAGTGCTATTCTGATTTTCCTTGGGATGAGTATTACTTCCGTGTCAAAGATCCATCTCTTTGTGCTGAGCGCATAACAGAGGTGATTGTCTCTGGCATGGCATACTTTCTCTAACAGTAAAGCTAAAAACCCCTGGTTTAACTCTGCTTGAAACTCATGCCCTATATATTTATGCCCATAATCATGCCAAATCTATTCTCCAACTTACTAAAAATTCATTTATCAATAGAAAATTACAAAATCTTTCCAATTCTAACTCTTCTCGTGATTTCTGTCATCTAGCCAATAATATCTCCAACAATTTTACTTATTCTTCTTTCCCTCCTTTACTTCAACCACAGCTGTTTCTTCTTTCTCTAAACCTGAACTCTTCGCTCAAACCTTTGCTACTAACTCTACTTTGGATGATACTGGGCATATTCCTCCTATCCTCTACCCTCTGATTCCCTACAATCTAAATTCTTCATAATGACGTTTTTTCATGTCCTCTCCGGCCTTGATTCTCTGACGGCTTACGGTTTGGATGGAGTCCCTCCTGTTGTTCTCAAAAAATGGGCTTTCGAGCTCGCTCCCTGCCTGATCAAACTCTTTTGCCTGTGTCTCTCTATTTCTATCTATCTTTGCTGGAAGTTTGTTCACATTCAACCTGTCGCTAAAAAGGTGATGGCTCCTATCCTTCAAACTACTGCTTTAAAGTTTTGATTTCCTGCCTTTCTAAAGCCTTTGAGTCTGCTCTTAAAAACATAATGAGGCATTTTTCAGCTCACAACCTTCTCTCTGATTGCCAGTATGATCTCCGGAAAGGCCGGTCTACTGGTAATCTTCTGGCTTTTCTAACTGAATCTTGGTCATCCTCTTTTAGGGACTTCGGTGAAACTTTAGTTGTTGTCCTTGACATATCAAAAACCTTCGATAGAGTGACATAAATCCTTAATTTATAAACTACAATCAATCAATCAATCATTGGGGGCATAGGTCAAGAGGTGCATCGCTCGTCAACGCCAGCTCTGGCGATCACCCCATGCAATTCCTCATGCAAGCCCACTTCCCATACCAATTAATTCCCTGCAGGAAGCATCGACTTGCCCCAGCCACGAACTTTGTGAGCGCCTCCTTGGCCTCCTCCACTCAGTGTTATCTCTTTAAGAAATAACGCGAGAAGCAGGATCACCTTCTGGATAACGTGCCACATGCCCATATAGCCGAAGTTGACGTTGGCGGACTATGCTGGTAATAGGCCTTGATTCAGTCTCACGGAGCAGTCGCTGATTTGACACGGAGTTATTCCAACAAAGGCATTTATTACCAAAGACATCTATTTGCCTCTTCAGATCGGTTTTCAGTGTCCATGTCTCAGCCATACAGTAAGACAGAGACCACCAGTGATTTGAAGATTCGAATCTTTTTCCGTCTGCATAGGTACCGACAACACCAGATACTCGTGCTGAGCGAGTCCATAACACCATGGGCCAAGCCGTAAGACTTCTTGACGAGATCCACCATTGTTATGGACCACGCTACCAAGGTGTTTGAAGCTGTCCAAGATACCGATGTCTTCACCACACACATGAATAGATTGTACTGTTTCATCTAGCAAGCCTCCAAACACCTAAACCTTAGTCTTTGGCCAGGAGCAGAGGCGTAACAATAGGGTGGCCTTAGTGGCAAAATGCCACGGTCCTCAGCCACCTAGGGCCCACTAGGTCCAAAAGGCATGCAGGGGCCTATGACGGGCTTAGTCACATTAAGGGTTCAGGGGGCCCACAGTAATAATAAGCCACGGGCCTTTTCTCTCCTAGTTACGTAACTGGCCAGGAGACCTGAAGTCCCAAAGGCTTCGCCTCCTCGTGCAGTGCTTCGAGAGCCATCACCAGAACCTCCAGCGACTCAGCAAAGATTACTGCATCATCGGCAAAAACAAGAACAGTGAACTTGGTGTTGCTGACAGAGACTCTACGATGAACTTGGTGTTGCTGACAGAGGCCCTACAGTGACTTTGGTCCACAACTCTGCCCAGTACCCAGTCCATACAAGTATTGAAAATTGATGGAGCCACACTTCACAGCACTCTCAGGCCAGATAGTAGTCCAACAATCCCTGCAGGAATCCCGCGGAGGCGCAGAAGATCCTAGAGTGCCTCGCAATGCACTGAATTAAACGTCTTTTGGAGATCGACATGGGCTGCAAGCATCTCCTGTCGAAACTCACGTCGATGTTCCACCAGTACCCAAAGCGTACCCACCTACGGATTCTATCTTTTATCTCCATTTCCTTTCTGACCGTTCTATTGCTGCTGAAGTGGGCGGTCACTGTTCTTCTCTTCAAACTATCAACAGTGGTGTTTTTAAGGCTTCTGTTCTATCAGCCACTCTCTTTCTATTATTCATGAATGATCTAAATCTGATTCGATGCCCTATCCACTCCTATGCCGATGACATCACCTTGCATTTTTCAACGTCATACAACAGACGCCCAACTCAAGAAGTATTAAGTGATTCAAGGCGAGATGCTATAGGGTGCCTAAATTCTGATTGTTCACTAGTTTCTGATTGGGGTAGAGCAAACCTGGTTCTGTTAAATGCCTCATGAACTCAATTTCTACAACTATCTACTCGACATAACCTTCCAGATAACTATCCCCTTTTCTTCAATGACACTCAACTGCCGCTCTTCTCCACATTAAACACACTTGGTCTATCCTTTACTAAAAATCTAAACTGGTAATTTCATATTTCTACTCTTGCTAAATCAGCTTCCAAGGAGTTAAGTGTCCTATGTGATCCGCAATAATTTTTCTCTCCCTCCCAACTGCTTGCTCTGTATAGAGGCGTTATCTATCCATGTATGGAGTATGGTTCTCATGTCTGGGGATGTTCAACTCACACAGCTTTATTAAACAGGGTGGAACTTTTCGTCTTATCAACTCTCCTCTAACTAACTCTCTTGATTCCCTAAGTCACCGACGCAATGTTGCATCTCTATCTATAGGGCAGAATCCTGAGGAACACCAATGTTGATAGTTAAGTGAGAAGAACAGTGACCGTCCACTATAGCAGCAATAGAACGGTCAGAAAGAAAATTGGAGATGAAGGTACAGAGAGAAGGATAAAATCCGTAGGAAAGTAGTTTAGAAATTGAAGATTTATGGCCGACTTTATCGAAGGCTTTCGATATGTCAAGGCCGATAGCAAAGGTTTCACCGAAGACCCTAAAAGAGGCTGACCAAGATTCAGTTAGGAAAGCAAGAATATTACCAGTAGATCGGCCTTTACGGAAACCATACTGGCAATCAGAGAGAAGGTTGTGAGCTGATAGATGCCTCATTATCTTCTTGTTAAGGATAGACTCAAAGGCTTTAGAAAGGCAGGAAATTAAAGCTATAGGGCGGTAGTTAGAAGGATTGCAGCGGTTACCCTTTTTAGGGACAGGTTGAATGTTAGCAAACTTCCAGCAAGAAGTAGAAATAGAGAGACACAGACAAAAGAGTTTGACCAGGCAGGGAGCGAGTTCGGAAGCACAGTTTTTGAGAACAACAGGAGGGACTCCATCCGGACCGTAAGCCTTCCGATAATCAAGGCCAGAGAGGGCATGGAAAACGTCATAATGAAGAATTTTAATTTTAGGGATGAAGTAGTCAAAGGGTGGAGGAGTAAGAGAAATATGCCCAGTATCATCCAAAGTAGAGTTGGTAGCACAGGTTGGAACCCATTGAAACGGGCTTCTTGTCTAGCTTCTTTGTGTGTTAGGCTATGTTTGCAGCAGAGCGTATTATCTTCCGATTCCAATTTGTAGAAGGGACAGCTTAGGAAGAAGAGATTATGTTCTTTAATGCAGTTTGCACAAATGCGTTTTGTTGAGGGGTAGTTTGTACGGGTATGGCCAGATGAGATAGAGAGAGGGCAACATGTAGTGGATCTACAGTATTTTGCTGAATGTACAAATCTCTAGTTTTGGCACTGACGGAGGTGAGGAATGTAAGGTTTAACCTTACCAAAGGCCCCACATATGTATACACAATTCGGAAGATCTTGCCCTTTGAATGTAATATTTGCAATACTTGCGGACTACTTGCGGCGGCCGTGAGGGTTAACAGTAAAGCAGGCTAAATGAGTAATATCGTGCTTATCTGCGAGGAGTTCAAGGAGTTCAGAAGATTTGTCCGGCCAACTGACGGCCACTGGGCAGACTTCAAAGGGCATATGAGAACGGTACCAATACGAGTGTTCAACTGGGTATCTGAGAACACTGGGAAAGGTTTACCAACAAGGTCTTTAGGGATAAGCACAGCTTCAGCTTGGGATTTAGAGTCAACAATGACTATGAAAAAGTTATTGTTGACTTTCAATCCCAAACTGCCAAATTTGTCGGGTCATGTGTGGAAAGTTATTCTTACCAGCTGCTTTTGCATGATTTTTTGAAATTGGAAAGTGTTTATATCCCCTTCACATACACGAATTTTTCTTACGAGTCCTTACGGATCGCACAAATTCACGGATCCTTACGATCTGGTCACTTTTACGACCGATTTAAGAGTTGTTACGAATTATTACGAGCTATTTACGGTTTATTACAGATTATTACGATGTATTTACGGAAAAATTCCACGATTTGTTACGAGTTATCACGAATAATTACGAGCAACTTACGAGCATCTTACGAGTTTTTTTACGGATTGTTACGAGTATATTACGGAATGTTACTATTCATCAAAGCTTTTACGTATTAGTTACGACCTGTTTACGTGTTGCTATGAATAGTTACAGGTTATTTTTTGCGGGATTTTTTTTTATACTTAATTTTTTTTTCCCTTAGCCGGCGGTACCTTTCTAATGTAAAAAAAAAAAAAAAAAAAAAAAAAAAAAAAAAAGTTACGAGTATTTACGAGTCCTTACGATTTTTTGCCAAAAACTATATAAATCGTGGCAGTAGCTGTAACTGTATCATCGTCCGAAGCATCACTTCTGGAGATCGAGGAGATTTTCGAAAAGCAGGAGATTTCTTGTTGACTGCCTTCTTCTTTGGAGCCATGCTTGTAGATGCTGTCTCTATACAACCACTCGTAACCACCTTTTCACCCTCAAATAAAAAAAAAAATTAACATCAAACTAAAAAATATACTGATGAAATAAAAATAAATTAATTTAAAATTTTAAAAAACTGAACATCAAATTAAAATAAATTAATTTCAAATCAAAATAAATTTATTTCAATTAAAATAAATTAATTTCAATTTTTTTTTTTTTTTTTTTTTTTTTTTTTTTTTACATTAAAAGGGTACTGGCTAAGGGGAAAGAAATTAAGTATAAAAAAATCCCGCTTGCCGCTAGACCCTGTAAAGAAGATAGTAGGAGAAATAAAAAATGGGGGGGCAGTTCAATTTAGTATGAGAGGTGTCTTGACACTCCTCTTTTGAAAGAGTTTAAGTCATAGGCAGGTGGAAAAACAGACAAAGGAAGAGAGTTCCAGAGTTTACCAGTGTAAGGTATGAAAGAGTGAAGATACTGGTTAACTCTTGCATTAGGTAGATAGACAGAATAAGGATGAGAAGTAGAAAGTCTTGTGCAGCGAAGCCGCGGGAGGGGGGAAGGCATGCAGTTAGCAAGTTCAGAAGAGCAGTCAGCATGAAAATAGCGGTAGAAGATAAATAAAGATGCAACATTGCGGCGGTGACTTAAGGAGTCAAGACAGTCAGTTAGAGGAGGAGAGTTGATTAGGCGAAAAGCTTTGGACTCCACCCTGTGTATGAGTTGAGTCCCCCCAGACATGAGGGCCATACTCCATGCATGGGCGGATAAGGTCCCTGTACAGAGCAAGCAGCTGAGAGGGAGAGAAAAATGGACGCAGATGCCATAGGACACCTAACTTCTTGGAAGCTGATTTAGCAAGAGTAGAGATATGAAATTGCCAGTTTAGATGTTTAGTAAAGGATAGACCGAGTGTGTTTAATGTGGAGGAGAGGGGAAGTTGAGTGTCGTTAAAGTAGAGGGGATAGTTATCTGGAAGGTTATGTCGAGTAGATAGTTGTATAAATTGGGTTTTTGAGGCATTGAACAAAACAAGGTTTGCTCTGCCCCAATCAGAAACTAGTGAAAAATCAGAAGTTAAGCGTCCTATAGCATCTCGCCTTGAGTCATTTAATTTTTGTTGGGTTGGGTGTCGGTTGTACGACGTTGAAAAATGCAAGGTGGTGTCATCAGCATAGGAGTCGATAGGGCATTGAGTCAGATTTAGGAGATCATTGATGAATAATAGAAAGAGAGTGGATGATAGGACAGAACCCTGAGAAACACCACTGTTGATAGTTTTAGGACAACAGTGACCGTCCACTACAGCAGCAATAGAACGATCGGAAAGGAAACTGAAGATGAAGGTACAGAGAGAAGGCTAGAATCCGTAGGAGGGTAGATAGAAATCAAAGATTTATGCCAGACTCTATCGAAGGCTTTCGATATGTCAAGGCCGACAGCAAAGGTTTCACCGAAGTCTCTAAAAGAGGATGACCAAGATTCAGTTAGGAAAGCAAAAAGATCACCAGTAGATCGGCCTTTACGAAAACCATACTGGCAATCAGAGAGAAGGTTATGCGCTGATAGATGCCTCATTATCTTCTTGTTAAGGACAGACTCAAAGGCTTTAGAAAGGCAAGAAATCAAAGATATAGGGCGGTAGTTAAAAGGATTGGAGCGGTCACCTTTTTTAGGGACAAGTTGAATGTGAGCAAACTTCCAGCAAGAAGGATAGGTAGAAGTAGAGTGACACAGACGAAAGAGTTTGACCAGGCAGTGAGCGAGTTCGGAAGCACAGTTTTTGAGAACAATAGGAGGGTCTCTATCCGGACCGTAGGCCTTCCGAGAATCAAGACCAGAGAGGGCCTGGAAAACGTAATGATAAAGAATTTTAATTTTAGGGATGAAGTAGTCAGAAGGTGGAGGAGTAGGAGGAATATGCCCAGTATCATCCAAAGTAATTGTAATGTGGGAGGGGATCATCCAAATTAGAGTTGGTAGCAAAGGTTTGAGCGAAGAGTTCAGCTTTAGAGAAAGAAGAGACAGCTGTGGGGCCATCTGGTTGAAGTAAAGAAGGGAAAGATGAAGAAGTAAATTGGTTAGATATATTATTGGCTAGATGCCAGAAATCACGAGAAGTGTTAGAGTTGGAAAAACTTTGACATTTTCTATTACTGAAAGAGTTTTTAGTAAGTTGGAGAATAGATTTGGCATGGTTACGGGCAGAAATATATAGGGCATGAGTTTCAACAGATGGATGGCTACGGTACCATTTGTGAGCCGCCTCTCTATCATTGACAGCACGAGAACAAGCAGAGTTAAACCAGGGATTTTTAGCTTTAGTATTAGAGAAAGTATGAGGAATGTATAGCTTCATGCCAGAGACAATCACCTCTGTTATGCGCTCGGCACAAAGAGAAGGATCTCTGACATGGAAGCAATAATCATCCCAAGGAAAATCAGAATAGTACTGCCTCAGGTCCTCCCACTTAGCAGAGTTGAAATGCCAGAAGCACCTCTGCTTAGGCGGGTCCTGAGGCTGCACTGGAGTGATAGGATTGTGATCAGAGGAGCCCAACGGAGAGGAAAGTTTAACAGAGTAAGCTGAAGGGTTGGAAGTTAGGAAAAGATCAAGAATGTTGGGCGTGTCTCCAAGGCGGTCAGGGATACGGGTAGGGAACTGCACTAGCTGCTCTAGGTCATGAAGGTTTGTTCACCAGGTTGGTCAGTGAAAGAAGATGAAAGCCAAAGCTGGTGGGGAACATTGAAATCCCCTAAAATGGAGATCTCAGCATAAGGAAAGTGAGATAGGATGTGCTCCACTTTGGAAGTCAAATAATCAAAGAATTTTACATAGTCAGATGAATGAGGTGAGAGATATACAGCACAGACGAATTTAGTTAGAGAGTGACATTGAAGTCTTAGCCAGATGGTAGAAAATTCTGAAGATTCAAAATTGGGGGCGCAACAGCCAGCTTTGGATTGAAAATGAGGATAGAGAAAGTAGGAGGGAACAGATAAGGGGTTGCTGTCAGTAGTCACAGACAACTGTGTTTCAGTTAGGAAGAGAAGATGAGGTTTAGTGGAGGAGAGATGGTGTTCCACAGATTGGAAATTAGATCTAAGGCCACGAATGTTGCAGAAATCGAGAGTAAAAGTGTTAGAGGAAGTGTCAAGACACCGAGGGCGTCAGCAGAGGAGCAGTCCGACCTGGGGACATTTATAGTCCCCTCCCCAGATGGGGACTCCGAGGCTGGGTGTGGTGAAGCCATTTTTAAATTTTGATTTGAAGAGTGTAAAGTGTAAGGTGTAGTAATGTTATGTAGGTTGTAGAAGAAGTTTTCTTTAGAGGGCAGGCTGCAGCTGCTCTCTTGTGTAACTAAGGGACACTAAGGGAACCGGGAAGAGAGGACACGGGGAATCACTCAGTCTGCAGCACTGCTTACATCCCCGTAAGTACCTCTCCTGGAATATTCCACCGGGCGGCAGGTGTCTACTACCTAAATTAATTTCAAATTAAAATAAATTAATTTTATACTAAAATACCTAATGTGATATGGTACTCTTGACAAGTCAAAAACTTTCTTACGATTGTCCACGGATTTATTTTTCCGTAAATAGCTCGTAACAATCCGTAAGCGATCGTAAACTGCTCGCAACAACACGTAACCATCCGTAAACTGCTTGCAAGAATTCGTAAATGACTCGTAATAATTTGTAACTATTTTTTTTAATTATTTGTGACGGTTATTTAACGATTTGTTTACGGATTATTTACGTGGTTTACGGATTGTTACGGGCACTTTACTTGTAGTTACGAGTACTTTACGAATAGATGCAGATGGGAATATTCAAACTGTTAATATCCCATGTTTTATATCCGGCTTGAAGCCCGGGGCAAAAGTAAGTGTGTGTGTGTGTGTGTGTGTGTGTGCGTGTGTGTGTGTGCGTGTGTGCGTGTGCGTGTGTGTGTATGTGTGTGTGTGTGTGTGTGTGCGTGTGTGTGCGTGTGTGCGTGTGTGCGTGTGTGTGTGTGTGTGTGTGCGTGCGTGTGTGCGTGTGTGTGTGTGTGTGCGTGTGTGCGTGCGTGTGTGTGTGTGTGTGTGTGTGTGTGTGTGTGTGTGTGTGTGTGTGTGTGTGTGTGTATGTGTGTGTGTGTGTGTGTGTGTGTGTGTGTGTGTGTGTGCGCGTGTGCGCGTGTGCGCGTGTGTGCGTGTGTGCGTGTGTGCGTGTGTGCGTGTGTGTGTGTGTGTGTGTGTGTGTGTGGATGCGTGCGTGTGTGTGTGTGTGTGTGTGTGCGTGTGTGCGTGTGTGTGTGTGTGTGTATTGTGTATATGTCTTTCCTGCTCTGAGTTGCCATTCCCGGAAGTGGCTGAGCGTGGGGTTGGGGGGGGGGGGGGGAGAGAGAGAGAGAGAGAGAGAGAGAGAGAGAGAGAGAGAGAGAGAGAGAGAGAGAGAGAGAGAGAGAGAGAGAGAGAGAGAGAGATCCGTATATAAGGTATGTCCGAAAAGGTAGCCAGGAAGAATCTATGCTTCCTGGTGTGGGAATGTTTTATAACAAGAATTAATGCGTCCCCGTATTGAAGGGGTAATTAACCAAGCTTTCTAACTACATCTGTTCCAGAAGAATAACTGCTATATTGTAGATATAATAGATATTTTTCCTTAATCCAATGTATAGCCATCCCACCTGTCATCTCTATCCATACTCTCATCCAACCGTCTTTTAAAGCTACCTATTGACTCAGCACTTACTACGTGTCTATCCAGCCTATTCCAATCGTTCATCATTCTGTTAGTGAACCAATATCTATCTAGGTCTGTCCTAAATCTAAGTTTTTCTAGCTTGTACCCATTTCCATGTGTCATATCCTGACTACTAATTTCTAAAACCTGATTAATGTTTCTCTTATTGATTCCTTTTACACATTTGAAAACCTCAATCATATCCCCTCCATATCCCTCTCTTTAGGGAGTGGAGATTAAGACGTGTTAATTTATCTTTGTTAGGTAAATTTCTCAGCCCCTGAATCATCTTGCTCATTCTTCTCTGAACTGCCTCCATGTAGCCTATATCCTTCCTATAATAAGGAGACCAAAATTGAGCTGCATAATCTCCTCGATCTCCAGAAGTGATGTTTCGAACGATGGTGCAGCTACAGCTACTGCTACGATTTATATAGTGTTCGGTAAAAAATCGTAGGGATTCGTAACTAACTCGTAACTGTTCGTAACAACATGAAAACAGGTCGTAACTAACACGTAAAAGCTTCGATGAATAGTAACATTCCGTAATATACTCGTAGCAATCCGTAAAATGCTTGTAAGTTGCTTGTAGTTATCTGACAACTCATAACAAATCGTGGAATTTTTTCCGTAAATACATCGTAATAATTCTTAATAAAACGTAAATAGCTCGCAATAACTGGTAACAACTCTTAAATCGGTCGTAGAAGCGGCCAAATCGTAAGGATCCGTGAATTTGTGCGATCCGTAAGGACTCGGAAGAAAAATTTGTGTATGTGAAGAGGATATTAGGTGATGGAGTTGACTGGTGGTGGTGGTAGTAGTGGTGGTGGTGGTGATGGTGCTGGTGCTGGTTGTGATGGTATTGACTATTAATGGTGGTGGTAGTGGTGGTGATGGTGCTGGTAGTACTGACTATTAGTATTGGTGGTGTTCACTATTGGTGGTGGTGGGTTTTTTTTGCTGGTGGTATTGACTAGTGGTGGTGGTGGTTATCAAGAGACCGTATCACATTAGGTATTTTAGTATGCATTTTATTTATTTTAATATAAAATTCATTTATTTCAATTTGATGTTTTTTTTTATTTAAAATTCATTGTTTAAATTTGATGCTCATTTTTTAAAATTTGATGTTCAGTTTTTTAAATTTAAGGGTGAAGCAGTGTACACGTAAAGTGCTTGTAATAACTCGTAACAATCCGTAAACAAACCGTAAGCACTCGTAATAATCCGTAAACAGTCTGTAAACAAATCGTAAAGTAACCGTCATAAAAAACAAAAAAAAAATTTACAAATTATTACGAGTCACTTACGGATTCTTGCAAGCAGTTTACGGATGGTTACGTGTTTTTGCGAGCGGTTTACGATCGCTTACGGATTATTACAAATTATTTACGGAATAATAAATCCATGGACAATCGTAAGAAGATTTTTGACATGTCAAAAAATTTTCTTCTCCTTTCACGGATCCTTGCGAGTGTCTACGAGTTGTTGCGAATTGTTAAGAGTTATTTACGGATACCAGCGAGCTATTTACGAATGCTTACGATTGACTACGAGTTGGCGATCCGTAAGGACTCGTAAGAAGAATTCGTGTATGTGAATGGGGTATTACTGAGTTTACTGAGTAAGGAGCATAAACAAGGAGGATGGGAAAGGGAGAGTAATAAATTAAAGATTTTACTATAAAGGCTTCAATGTCAGAGATGGTCTCACTAGGGAATGGAGGGAATAATACAGTAGGAGTAAAAGTTTTCTTGGCTGAAGGCTGTAAGGAAAACATTTGTGATTAAGGATGAAGTAGGATCAGTAGACGGCTTTGGAGGAGACGCACGGGAGCAACGCTTGGCGTTTGGTTTACGAATAAGATATGGAAGGGGAGCAAGGTTTGAAGTTGAACGAGTAGAGGTTTGGGTGTCTGGGTTTAGTGGGGAAAAATTTTTTTTACTAGCACCGAAGTAATTACAGGGAGCTCGAGAGAAGTGGAAGAGGTAAAAGTAGTGGTGGAGGTATTTGTGCTAGTTGAAGGAAAAAAAGTAGTGAGAGAGGAAGAGGTATAAGTGGATGAAAAAGTATAGGATGTAGTAGGGGGAAAGGTGGTGTTGGTCGTGGTCTGTGGGATGTTAATGGAGATGCACTGAGAGAGAGAAGCCTGTTGGAAGCCACTGAGATTTCTTGTCTAGCTTCTTTGAGTGTTAGGCCATGCTTGAAGCACAGGAGAGCAACGATTCAAATTTGTGGCTGCAGTTTGCACAAATGTGCATTGTTTAAGGGCAGTTTGTACGACTATAGTCAGATGAGGCACAGAGGGGGCAACGTGCAGTGGATCTACAATAGTTTGCTGGATGTCTGAATCTCCAGCTGTTTCGGCATCAACACTGGGGAGGAATGTAAGGATTAATCTTACAGAAGTCCCCATCTATATATGCACTAAGATATTGTCTTTTGGTTGCAATTTTTGCAATATTTGCTAGGTATCTGCAACGGCCATGACACCTAATGGTGGAAATGTGGCGATTCTATCAGAATATCATTTAGGCGGGGCGTCAAGATAGAGGAGTTAAATTAAGTGAGAGAAAGTCAATGAGTCGCCAGTAATACCAGCATGGCTCGGAACTCAGCAAAAACAGACTTTTTACAAGCATAGAGGCAAAATAGTCGCTCTTTAATTTTACGAATTAAAGGGTGAATAGTATAGATGGAGTGCAGAAGAGAGAATTTTAAGACTGTGAAAATTACAAAGGATGAAGATGGGTAGGAAAGAGGCTTTTTTAAAGAAAAAAAGAATAATGCATAGTTCAGTCGTAAGAAAACTGGATACACTTGGTAATTGGAACTGGAAGTATTGGGAGGGGAACAGAAGGGCAAAGCCAGAGCCATATTGGAATTTAGAGCCATCAGTATAAGCCGGGTTTCAAGAATAAGGGTTAGTAAGATGCAAGTTGGTGTATCAAACTTGGAAGAATTGGAAAGAACAGAAGACCAAATTGAGGTTGGGGATATAAGCCATGGCAGAAAAGGGATATGGAAAGGGAGGACATTTAAATCAAGTAGGGAGTGAGAGAAGGGAGTGCATACGAATAGAAAGTGGACTTGGTAGTTGTGAATGGGAGGAGAAACTATTTTCGAGACCTTGTGGAATACTGATCTTAGAGGTAGAAAATTGGTGGTCTGAAGGAGGGAGGGTCGGAGGAAAAGGTGGATGCGGCATCGGGAAAGTGATGGGAAGCCTGATTCAGAGTACATGCTTACCACTGGAGGAAAATCAAAAGGCGTAAGCCTAAGTAATGAATGTGGTCAAGTTAGTTTAAGAGAGTGGCAGAATCTGAAGAGTATATATGACATCCTTAATCAAGAGTGGAGAGTATTAAGGAAACATGTAGATGGAGAAGTGTTTTCCTATTCGCACCTTGATATATAGAAAAGTGTTTTTAGAAATTGGAGATGTCAAAAAGCACTTTGTTTTATGGTTGCAATGTGTTCTTTCCAGGTAAGGCTTAAAAGTAAAAGGCCAAGCAAAAATTGGCTGGACCAAAGACTAAAATCTGAGGAGTGGAGGACACAAAATAGTCTCAATCTCAGCATCAGGCTACAATATAGGATCCTGTAGCCCCTCCACAGCGACAATGGGCTTGGAAATGGAGAGAACACTGAGTTATGGAGACAATACAGCAGGTGCTTTGCTCATAACCTGTACAATTCAGTATGAAAAAATTACAACAGCTAGATACAGTGTAGTTATTGGCAATTCATACTATATACGCACAAAAAATTGCTACTAAATACTAATAGCAACTCGCACAAACATATTTGTACACAAAACTGTAAATTGTAAGGACTAAAAACACATGCTGGGGTGAGGCTTTTAATTTTGACAAATAACTTGTTACAATTTTGTCTAGAGACAAATCAAAATTTAGTTCAATGTGGTTCCTCCCCCACAAAAGACACTGCAACGGTCTGCAAATGATGGAACAGTGCAGAATCTGAAGGCAATGCTCTTTAATGTTTATACCAATCTTTTAATAAAAGCAAATGATGTGATCACATACATAGGGAGCATTTTATATATTTCACAATGCAATTATGTTCCGAAAAGTTTACCTAAAAAATCAGTTATTCAAAGGAATCAAGTCATATATTCCACATTGTAAAGGGCGAGATGTTAATTAAGCCCACAAATCAGTAGTTCAGTTTTAAGTCAAATAAAAATGAAAACATTCCATGATTCAAATTCATGGCAGTCATGAACATTTGTCAGGCACTTCAAGGTCGAACTCTGACACTATTATTCCTCAAATATTTTATAAATAGTCATTGATTGGAAATTTCAAGAAATCCTTTAATGTTAGTATTACAATACTAACTGCTATCATTGACTATCAAAGTACTTTAAAAGATTCCAGTGTTGATGTTACAGTATTTTCTAAAATGTCAAGGTGTTGATGTTAAAGTACTTTCTAAAGTTCCATGGTGTGGTCAGTTCTCCACCATTCAACAGTTTATCCAAACAAAAAATTTCCTTTAGCTCCCTATTATCTATCAATGAGACAATTTTGAATTTCTATCTTGGTGGAAAACCTGACCACTTGCAATTACTAGTGATGTTAGGATGATATGGTGTAATCCAAATTTTGTTAGAGTATTAGGAAGAAGGAGGCTTGGGAGCAGCTTACACTGGACAGATTTCACGGTAATGGCAGAACTTTTAGTAAGCCCCTCCCAGCCTGAATGAACTGTTATCAAAGATTTTACCAATGGGAACAGGATTACTAGGGACCCATTGGTAGTGCTCTGATGGTAATTTTGATAGGATTGGAAAAATATCCTAATGTTAAAACATACAATGAAACAAAAATAGAAGAGGAGCATTTTCATCTGACTATAGACAGAATAGGGAGAGATTAAGAGTAAAGAATTTC
>JAXIVD010002499.1:10000-30000 GCA_036785275.1 Cancer borealis
TATTGTTTATATATCAATCTTTTTTTTTCTAATTTATTTATTAACTAACTAATCAATGTTTGCTTTTTTATGTAAGCTGTTTCTGTTCCTTCACTAACCTAACTTAAACGTCTTTATGCAATTTTTTTTTTCTTTCCTGTCTTCAATCTTTTTTTCTCTTTGGTCTTTCACTCGTATATATTCAGATTCTCTCTCTCTCTCTCTCTCTCTCTCTCTCTCTCTCTCTCTCTCTCTCTCTCTCTCTCTCTCTCTCTCTCTCTCTCTCTTTCTCTCATTATTTTCCCGAATTCCCTTTCAACTCTCCTAATCACCTTTTGGAAGAGGAAAAATAAGTGGATGGGAAAATTTACTAAACCAAAATAAATAAATAAATAAATGTTCTCAGTAATACTTAAGTGATTTTTTTCTATCGTAGACTCCCTCCCCCCCTCCTAGGAAACACTCCATGTCATAGGGAACGTATGTGAGAGAGAGAGAGAGAGAGAGAGAGAGAGAGAGAGAGAGAGAGAGAGAGAGAGAGAGAGAGAGAGAGAGAGAGAGAAAAAAAAATGCCTTTCGTCTTTCCTTCATTCCCTATTGACAATATATATACGGAACACACTGCATCACAACCAACACTTACACACTGCCACACCACGTCAGTCAGTCACCAGTCATTAATATTAAACTCACACACTCATCAGTCAGTCAGTCAGTCAATCAGTGAGTGAGTGAGTGAGTGATCACTCACTCACTCACTCATTCACTACTCACTCGAGTGAGTAGCGAGTATAGTACATAAGTCAGGCAGAGAGTAGAATACAGGAATAGCTACTCGTGTTAAACATCAACAAATATCTCTTCAAACTTTCCAGGAAATACATAACAACATATACAGAAGGTAAAGAAAGGGAGGTAAAGGAAAAGGAGGTAGAGGGAGGGAGGGAAAGTGTGGTTGATGCGGAGGAAGGGAAGGGAAGGGAAGGGAGGAAGGAAAGAAGGGAAGGGTAGTATGTTTTGCTATTCCTCACCATCTTACCTTCCGCTGCTTGACGGTCTAGAGGTGGCCTAAGTTGCTGCTGACAAGGGTAACAACACACTAACACCCTCACAATCACCTCCTACACCCACACCCTTCCTCTTAGTGGGAGGGAAAGGGAGTGAGGAAGAATAAGAGAGGGAACGCGAGGGTGGTGGAAGAGAGGGAGGAGTGCAAACACCTCCCTCTCAGGCGTCTACGTAAACACTAGTTGGCTAAGACGAAGGTTCGGTGATTCTCTGCACTGCATTCACACACACTCTCCTTCCTTACTTCTTTCCCTTCCTTCCTTCCTTCCTTCTCTCTCTAGCTGTGCCTCAAGATCGTTATTCCAGGCTTAGCTACCACATTCCTACCACACTCCCCTCACTCACTCCCACGCCCACGAATCTGCTTGCCGCTTCCAGTCAAATAGATTCATCACTAACAGTTTATATCAACATTTAATAAACAATTACGGCTGATAAGATTATAATTAAAACAGACAAATAACCCACGAAGTTAATCACCAAATATATCAACCCAACAACAATAATAACAGTAATAATAAGCATACAATAACACCCACGACAATGAACACATCAACACAATACGAATTACACTACAAGTAAGACGTACACTCTCCAAAATATTTACACAATGTACAAAACTCCAATATTATTAAGAATAACTTAATACACTACGCATGGAATGAACATACGTAGTACATAAACAAGGCAATTAGACACCTCACCACTGATTCCTCCTTACCAACACAGGACAAGGCTGAAAGAACTGAGTTAGGCTACTATAGATAAAAGAGAGAGAGAGAGAGAGAGAGAGAGAGAGAGAGAGAGAGAGAGAGAGAGAGAGAGAGAGAGAGAGAGAGAACGAACCAGCTGGGTTTTTTTCTTCTTTGTTTACATTATAAGGATACTGGCCAAGGGAAAACAAAAATACGTTAAAATATCTCGCTTGTCGCCATACCCTGTAAACAAGACAGTAGGAGAAAAGAAGCAAAGGATGGTTTGATAACACTTTGAAGCGAGTGGAATGAATAAAAATACCAAACAATTACGAACTAGAGAAAGCAATTCATCCGTACAAGTTGTTGAGAAAGTATAGCTTGTTATAATTAGGATTTGAAAAGAGCAGTCGTAACTATGTATGTATGTATGTATTATTATACACCTGTATGTTGCCTTTCCTATTGTTAGTTGGTTAGTTAGTTTATATTGATTGTGTATTGTATATAGGTTGAGATTGCTGCTGCCAGTGCTAAAAAAAAAAAAATAAATAAATAAAAAAAAATAAATAAAAAAATACTTATCTTCTTTCCTCCGTTTTCTCTTCATCCATACTTTTTTCCCTCCTCCTCTTTCTCCTTCCTCCTCTTCTTCCTCCCCCTTCTTCCCTCCTCATCCTCCTCCTTCTCCTACACATAATAATTCTATCTCATTCTTCTCTCCCCTCCTACACAAGCCTTGCTAAATGGAGTGTAGTAAGTTACGTATGATGATAATGATGATGATAATGACAGCTAGTAACACCACATTATTATACACTTTCCCACCATCATTCAGTGGAGAGATAATGATAATGATGATGATAATGAGTAGTAGTTTACAGGTAAGATCACAGACTTAATTAATCACGTATCACCTCACCTTCAATACATTCAAGGATATGACACAAAAAAAATCAGGAAAAATCAGGAAACTTTGCATAATTCACTCAAAATGTAAACAGAACACCCAAGAAAAAAAAAAAAAATAAATAAATAAAAAAATAAAATAATATAATGAATGTCTATTAGTACAGTAATAATAAGTATATAATTATTCCACCGGACGGCAAAATAATCACCTCCATCAATCATCATCATTTTATTGAATTAATCATCTTTTCTTTGACTACAATTACTTACTTCATTAATCAAAAAACATGTTTAAAAATACAAAGCATGACCTGAGATTATGTATGGCAAACTTTCATCCATACAAGTCCTATTCAAAGCCAATATTTATTTTTATTTATTTTTTATTCTATCAGCAGCAAAACAGAACACGAGATAGGACTCAGAACTGTTCCCTTTGTGATGCTAAGGAGAGATTCATCACTTTAGAAAGATTAAAGTCACTATAGTATGCTTGTTATTCCTCCTCCTCCTCCTCTTCCTCTTCCTCCTCTCCCTCCTTCTCTTCTTCTTCCTTCTCCTTCTTCATACAGTACATCAAAATACACATTATTCCAGAAAAAATTTAAGAGTCACCAGTCTTCTCACATAACTCTTCCTCCACCTCCTTCTCTTCTTCTTCCTCCCCCTCTTCCTTCTTTTCTTCTTCCTCCCCCTCTTCCTCCTACAGTTCCTACCACTACTTTACTTCACTCTTCCTTCTTCCTTCCACATGAAAGTCTGCAACATTTTTAACATGAATTGCTAACTGAACTAACCTCACACATTTATATATTTTCTTATATTTTTACAGGAATGGCAATTACTAGCAACTTTTTTTCCCCACCTTTCCTAACACTTAATTTTCTATATTTTACTAGTTTTATTTCCATAGTAATAAAGTAAATATATAATAATAATAATAATGGTTTCGTGAATAAGCTCTGCCTCCTTCCACCAGCAAGCACCAATCAAATGCATTATCTTAAAGTAATCACCAATCACGTGTGTCCTGAGGTGGAAAGGAGGCGTGGCTTATACGTGAGTTAACCAATGATATGCATTCAGAAGAGGAGGAGGGGGAGGAGTCTGTATGCCAAGTTAATCCATTCAGACTATTATAAGAATTCTAGGATAACATGAATAACAAGAATATTAACTGTTTACAATTGACTTTCATTGTTTTCACTTACACTAAATATTGCTGTGTGGCTGAGATGAAACTATATATATATATATATACACACACACACACACACACACACACCGATATACACACCCACACAGACAGACACACACACATATACACACACACACACACACCCACACAGACACACACACACCCACCCACCCACACACATACACACAGACACAGACAGACACACACACACACACACAGACACATACACCCACATTGACACACACACACCCTATTAGGTTGTATTTCCAATGTTACATGATGTTTCAAATGACCCATTGATGCATTACATAACTTCATTCACATTATTACCATTACCACCAACACTACTTTTACTATTAGGTCTCACTTGGAACCATTAATTTCAACATTACATAACAGAACATAACATAACATTACAATCACTTCTAATAACACAAACACACATTATTGGTTCCTGTCACATAACTTAACATTAACTCAATTGGTTCTTATTTAATGAACTTTTTGGATAACTACAGTGCTTTGTTTACATGAATAACAACAATAACAACAATGTGAATGGTGTAATGACATCAATGGTTGAGGAGAGTAAAGTTATTTCACGCCACAACTTTTCTTTGGTTTGAAATTCCAATGCTTTCCTGACAGAGTGTGGCACGAGACACATCACGTAGTACCAAGGTTAATACACACACAGATAGGAGACCAAATGTTTACTGCAGTGTGTGTGTGTGTGTGGCGGGGAGGGGGGTATGTGTATGTGTGTGTGTGTGTGTGTGTGTGTGTGTGTGTGTGTGTGTGTGTGTGTGTGTGTGTGTGTGTGTGTGTGTGTGTGTGTGTGTGTGTCTCAAACTTGTCTATGTTAAAAAAAAAAAAAAAAAAAAAAAAAAAAAAAAAAAAAAAAAAAAAAAAAAAAAAAAAAAAAAAAAAAAAAAAACACTACCTTATTTTGTTATATATACTAAAGATAATGAGTCCTGGTAATGATGATTAACATGTCATTAGGAAAGTATAATGATGTACTAAAAATATATACTGAAATACATACATACACTAATACATACACAGGTACATACATACATACATACATAGCTTGGTATATTATTATTTACACTACTGCCATTGTGTGTGTGTGTGTGTGTGTGTGTGTGTGTGTGTGTGTGTGTGTGTGTGTGTGTGTGTGTGTGTGTGTGTGTGTGTGTGTGTGTGTGTGTGTGTGTGTGTGGTGTATTTAAGTCAATTGAACACATCCAAGGAAGGAATTACTGATAACAATAACGACATGAATGAATATTTTTGTTTTTTCTTTCAGATGTGTCATTTTCATTTTATAATTGTCACTTTCAGGACTTGAAATGCATTATAAAAAAGAATATATAAACAAATAAAAAAAAAGTTAGTGATGAGTATTTCAATTTTTATTTATTTTTTGAGATATCTGCTGCTGCCTTTTTTTCTTTTCTTTTTTTTTTGGTTCCTCTTCTGTACAACTTTTTGTTTTTTTTCTTTCTTTTGCCTAATTTTTCGGTGTTCAAATTCAACTACAAAAACACCTTTAATTAATTCACACTAAAACAACTATGTAGAAAAAAAAAAAGTAGAAAAAAAAAAGGGACAGTTATTATTTCCAATTAAAAAAAAGAAAGTTATAATTAATAGTTTGAACAAAAAATAATCTAAACAACAAGAAAATAAAATATAAAATGACACAGTTCCTTAGCAGTTTGAACACAAAATAAATGTTCATCCATCACAATAAAAATGGCAAAACTTACGTACGTACAGGAAGGAAGGAATCAGGGTGAGTGTAAGTCTGACAGGCAAGGTAGTAACACACACACACACACACACACACACCATAGACACACTCACATTCTTAACCACAGACGAGCAGCCACACTTCAGCCAGCTAGCCACACCATACCACACCTCACCACAGCCAGCTACCCTAACAGACACACCACACCACAGCCAGCTAGCCATCCCATAACACACCACAGCCAGCCAGCCACACCATACCACACCACACACTACCTCTCAACACTACACTATAAATGCCATCTCCAAGGGAACAATATAAAGTATGATATTAATCCATGTTTATTGACACAGTAAAAGAGGATTGGTGTTCCCTCTTACCTCTTGAGTGTACGTGTGTGTGTGTGTGTGTGTGTGTACGTTTCTCTGCAATAGTGTTACCTAGAGTGACTGGTAATATCTAAACAGTCTGACAGGTAACTAGTGAGGTGACTTAATATTATTTCCTGTAGAGTGGTAGTGTGCCCTTCCCCCTCCCCGCCCCCCCTTGCCCTGCCCTGCCTCTCTCCACACACACATAGGAAGGTTAGCCCCCCCCCCTCTCCCCCCCTCACTACCTCCTCTCGGAACCACTCTGATAAAAACACTCAACTTACTCATTTTCATACTTGTTTTTTTTTTTTCTTAATACAAAAATTACAGTAAAAAATCACCTTGCCTAATCACACCATGTAAGGACCTGGCCCCCTCTGCCCCCTGAACACACCCCAGGTACACCCCACATACACCCCCACAGCCAGGCCACGCTCTGTTCCCATTAACTTGACGGACAAGCTCCGTCCACTTGTCCCCTGCCACCCAGCACCCACCAATCATGTGCCTCCCCCTCCTAGCAGCAGCCAATCATATGGTTCTGTATTGGAGGAGGAGGCGGGACTGATCTTGTTATAATACCCTTCAAATGCATCAAAAGGTGGGAGGGATGCGAACCTGTGTGTTAAGTTAATGTAAACAAACTCAACGCAACACAACACATCTTGACAATGGTGATGGTGGTGGTTCCCTGACCGTCACTTCACTGTTCACTGTCTCGTCCTTCACCAGTGTCCAATGGTGTCCTGGTAACCGTTACTAAGCCTACCCCCCAGTCCTGTTACACTGTTAAAGCCCATTCATTCATCCCAGTAGTTCCCGGTTCAACACAGTCACCACTCCTTGCTAAGCAATACTCTATCAGGTAGTGTTCTTAGTGCAACACTCACTGCACTTGTTGTAACAATAGCCAACCACTACACCCACACCCACACCCACGCCCACGGCCTCAGACCCACACCAAGCGTTCCGTCTGGGTGCCCTTGGTCAACTCTCCTCTCCTGGGTGGCGAGGCTAGGGTGTGTAGGGTGTTAGGGTGTGAGTGTGTGTTGGGTGTCTCCTGCTTCTCACATGTCATCAAGAGCTGGCAGCCAGAACGCCTGAGGAGGAGAGAACACAGTGTACGTACATGTATTCACTGTCACAATCTGCTGCTGGTCTCTCTCGAGACAGCCATGTGTGTGTGTGTGTTACTTATAGTTAAAAGAGCGCAAGTTTAATACAATCTATACAATTAAAGATAAATGTATGTATGGATGCATAACTAAAGTAAATGAGAGAGAGAGAGAGAGAGAGAGAGAGAGAGAGAGAGAGAGAGAGAGAGAGAGAGAGAGAGAGAGAGAGAGAGAGAGAGAGAGAGAGAGAGAATCATTAGCCTTCCTTACCATGCTTGTACATCCTGACGCCAACATCATGTACTTTGGGTTGAACTGAACACACTGGACCGGCCCCGTGTGGTCTGCGTTCAACACACACACCTGTCAGGGAACACACACCATTACTACACACACACACACACACACACTGTACTGGCTTTGTGTGGTCTGCGTTCACACACACACACCTGTCACAATACAATACAAAACTAACCTAACCTAATACAAAACTAACCTAACCTAATACAAAACTAACCTAACCTAATACAAAACTAATCTAACCTAATACAAAACTAACTTAACCTAATACAAAACTAACCTAACCTAATACAAAACTAACCTAACCTAATACAAAACTAACTTAACCTAATACAAAACTAACCTAACCTAATACAAAACTAACTTAACCTAATACAAAACTAACCTAACTTAATACAAAACTAATCTAACCTAATACAAAACTAACTTAACCTAATACAAAACTAACCTAACCTAATACAAAACTAACTTAACCTAATACAAAACTAACCTAACCTAATACAAAAATAACTTAACCTAATACAAAACTAACCTAACTTAATACAAAACTAATCTAACCTAATACAAAACTAACTTAACCTAATACAAAAATAACTTAACCTAATACAAAACTAACCTAACCTAATACAAAACTAACCTAACCTAATACAAAACTAATCTAACCTAATACAAAACTAAACTAACCTAATACAAAACTAATCTAACCTAATACAAAACTAACCTAACCTAATACAAAACTAACTTAACCTAATACAAAACTAACCTAACCTAATACAAAACTAACTTAACCTAATACAAAACTAACCTAACTTAATACAAAACTAATCTAACCTAATACAAAACTAACTTAACCTAATACAAAACTAACCTAACCTAATACAAAACTAACTTAACCTAATACAAAACTAACCTAACCTAATACAAAAATAACTTAACCTAATACAAAACTAACCTAACTTAATACAAAACTAATCTAACCTAATACAAAACTAACTTAACCTAATACAAAAATAACTTAACCTAATACAAAACTAACCTAACCTAATACAAAACTAACCTAACCTAATACAAAACTAAACTAACCTAATACAAAACTAAACTAACCTAATACAAAACTAATCTAACCTAATACAAAACTAAACTAACCTAATACAAAACTAATCTAACCTAATACAAAACTAACCTAACCTAATACAAAACTAACCTAACCTAATACAAAACTAAACTAACCTAATACAAAACTAACTTAACCTAATACAAAAATAACCTAACCTAATATAAAACTAACCTAACCTAATACAAAACTAACCTAACCTAATACAAAACTAACCTAACCTAATACAAAACTAACTTAACCTAATACAAAACTAACCTAACCTAATACAAAACTAACCTAACCTAATACAAAACTAACCTAACCTAATACAAAACTAACTTAACCTAATACAAAACTAACTTAACCTAATACAAAACTAAACTAACCTAATACAAAACTAACCTAACCTAATACAAAACTAACCTAACCTAATACAAAACTAAACTAACCTAATACAAAAATAACGTAACCTAATACTAACCTTAACCTAACCTAACCCAATCCACAACTTGGCCTCACCTTGTATCCTGTCTCGGCATTCCACACATGTACGCGTCCGTCCGTTGATCCGCTGAAGATGAACTGTGAGTCAGGGCTGAAGGAGGCCTCTAGCGGCATGCCCTTGTTGTTCAGGTGACCCTGGGGGGGGAGGGGGAGGGTCAAAGGTCATGTGGTGGTTGGAGGAAGAGGACTAGGAAAATATACAGAAAAATTATGGAAACTGAAGTAACAGCGAGAAAGATAAAAAAAAAAGAGGGAGAGCGACACAGACCTTAATTCAACCCTATTTTTTATTGACTATACGTATATATAAAAAGAGTGACAGATAGATAGATAGACATACAGACATACAGACAGGCAGCCAGAGAGAGATAAAAAAAATAAATAAAATCGTCCCCTTACCCAACTCTTCCCATAACTCACAGCAAATTAAAGATATATAAAAAAAAAAGAGAGAAAGATAGATAGACAGATGAACAGAGAAAGAGCAACGACAATCATGCCTTAACCTAACCCTTCTTTAACTCACAGCAAATTAAAGATATATAAAAAAGAGAGAATGATAAATAGACAAACAAAGAAAATTCGTCCCATAACTCACAGCAAATTAAAGATATATAAAAAAAAGAGAATGATAAATAGACAGACAAATAGAGAAAGAAAAACCACAACCTAACCCTTCTTCAACTCACAGCAAATGTTTTCAGCGGAGTGCCTTGAAACGCGTCCACCAGCCTGATGACGGAGCCGTTGGTGGAGGTGAGGATGGTCTTGCCGTCGGGGCTGAACTTAATGCCCGTCCAGTCACACTCCTTCTCCATGGACAGCTGGAAGGTGCTGAAAGGACCCTTGTCGAAGGATCTAGGGCAGGGAAGGATGGGTGGGTAGGGAGAAAGGATGGATGGGGAGGGAAGGAGGAAGGAATTAATTAGGATTACTTTCCACCACAAGCTCACCACACGCACACCTACAGCATGTCAACACACTCTACTTTTACTTATATAACAACCACAACATACACAAGGCATCCAGTCCTCACCTTATACCATCAACTTTAACCAGTCAATCCTTACCTTAAATTATCAAGTTTAATCAATCCTTACCTTAAATTATAAAGTTTAACCATTCCTTACCTTAAATTATAAAGTTTAATTCATCCTTACCTTAGATCGTACAGTTTAATCATCTCTGAGTTGATCCCGGCAGCAAATATAAGTCCTTCCGGGTCGAAGGCTGCCACGGGCCTCCCCCCGACATGCATCATGCCCTGACAGTTGGGTGAACGCAGGTCCCACAGGCGGAGGGACTTGTCCATGGAACCCGAGATGAAGGTGTCGTCAATGGGACTCATGCTCAAAGTCACCACCCTGGAGTAATGGGGGAGAAGGCAGGGGAGTAAATCATTTTCTTCCATCTTTACATATCATTTGTGGACTATAATGATAATCTAGTTCCCTTGCCTCGTGGTATAATTGTATAACATGACGCAGCGTTGTATAGTTAGTTAAGTGAAGTGAAGCTGAGAGTGTGGAGAGAATCAACACTCACTTCTTGGTGTGTCCCGGGAAGTATCTGATGTACTTGTTGTCGTGAAGTGAAAGGTACCGGATGGTGTCTGCAAGGAAGGCAGGAATTATTATTATAGTTATTGTTATTATTAGAAGTAGTAGTAGTAGTAGTACATAGTAGTATTGTTATTATCATTATCATTATCATTGTTAGTATTTTTCTTATTATCATCAGTGTTATTATTGTTATTATTATTATAATTCATTCAGATCAACATTTTAATCCGTGATGGTGTCTGAAAGAAGGAAGTATTATTAAATCATCATCATTCATTAGTGTGATCACCATCCTTATTATCATCATTCTGTGCCCTGTGCCACACCCAAGCCCCTATTCCACATATACACACACACACACTCTTGTCTGCTGTGCCCTATTCCACCCGTTAATATTAGCAGGACAATAGTATGTAATATTTTAAGTGTACATTAAGTCCTTTTTAGCGCACCATCAATCTTAGTGGAGCTGTAGATGGCAGAGTTCTTAGCGTGTGTAAAGTGGATGAGGTCAACTCCATACTTCTTGCTGTTCAAAGTCCTCTTATTCCTGCATAGATTTAAAAAAAGATATATAGTGTAAAAGAATTAGATCACTATTATTTATTCATGCAAGTAAACAAAAAATAATGTAAGGTCATATTTTTTTTAGGCTAATGGAATACAACAATTATTTATCTATTATTTCTACACAAAATAGATATAATGTAAGATAATTAGATAACTGTTATTACTAAACATAAAAAATATATAATGTAAGACTAATGGAAAACAATTATTATTCCTACACATAAAAGATATAAAGTATGATAATTAGACATTAAATAGTGTTATAGATAATGTTATATAATGTTAGGTAATGTTATATAAGGTTAAAACTTATTCATCTTGTTACCCAATTCAACATGCAACATTAGGCGTGTTAACCCTTTCACAAAATGTTGTCAATATTGATGTATTTGTCTATATCAAAACACTAGATATATTTTCTTTGTCTGTCACCTCTCCATTACTCCAGAAAATTTGTTATATTGTGAACCACTGAGTTAAGTGATGTTAGATAATGTTAAATAAAGTTAGTTAATGTTAGCATTCATGACTCTTGAGGACAAAGAACACTTGCTTCCCCTAAAACACAAGATGATGATAAATAATGTTAAATAATGATGAATAATGAATGAGTGTACGAGTGTGGACGGTCCTTCCTTCCTAGAATATATTAGTTTGCATATTAAGGACACAACATTATACACTTAATTACCGTGTTTAATTATGAAGACAAGAAAGGTAAGGCTGGTACAACGTAATAATGATAAATAATGAATGTGTCTATAAGTCTGGCCGGCCCTTCCTTCCTATAATATAATTAGTACGAATATTACTTTGCATCATTAGGACAACATTATACACGTAATTACAGTGTTTAATTATGAAGACAACAAAGGTAAAACACGAGACAAATGTAAACAATAGATAAATAATGCGCTTGGCCGGCCCTTTCTTCCTCTCCTTCCTATAATAATAAGTACGTGTTAATTGACATCTTAATTAGACAGCACATACACTTAATTACACCCTTTAATGACATCAATACTTACGTTCCTTTCTCGCAGTCATAGATCACAATTTGGTCATCGTCACTCGAGGTTATTAATAAGTCTCCGCTTGGTGAGAAGTCAAGGTTATTTATCTTCTCTGTGTTGTCCCTGAACAGCTTAGCGACCCTGAACGACCTCACCACATGGTCCACCAGCTTCATCGTGTTAAAGGTGGGTAAAGGAAGCCGTCAAGTGGAGGGAAACAAACAAACAATCATGTACTCTGAACTCTCCGCCTTTTGTTGTCATTACTAACTCCACACACCCGGGTTGTCAGAGTTGCCAACTCCCAGCCACTACTTGTCGCTAGACTAGTCATAAAAGGTCGCTAAAAATCGCTAAGATCGCAGGAAAAAATCTCCGAAAAAGTAGCTGGGCATAAAATCCTATTTTTACTACGAAAAACGTTATTATGGAATCCGAAAATGCTGCCTACTTGTAAGGTGTACGCAAATATTTTTCTTAAATAAAACGTGTTTACGTATAGCTCGATCAGTAATTTTGCTACTTTTGCCATAATAATAATCAAATTGTCAACATTGACGTATGAAAAGAGTATTCAGTGGGTATTTACTGAGATTTTAGCAATATATATATATATATATATATATATATATATATATATATATATATATATATATATATATATATACATATATATATATATATATTATATACATATATAGTTATGTCATGCTCTATAATAATACATCAATTAATTAAATTCATAGTACACTTATACTTACAATTATTGTTGATTAAAGGCCACTCGTAATCCAATCATCTTTATCGGGTAGACTATCGGTAATTAAAATTCGCTAAGATCCCAGTCTTCAATAGTGCAGTGGGAAGTAGATGCTTCTTGTGAAGTAGTATAAGTCTTGTATGCCTCAAGTGTACCAATCTTCTTAAGTACATCTGGAGATAATTTGTAATTATGGCAACATTTTCCCACTCTGCGAAGGCCATACTTGACAGCTAAGACTGCTCGAAGAGTTTCATTACTCATTCTATTGCGTAACTTTGTCTTCACAATATTCATATGACTGAACAATCGTTCAACGTCGGCATTTGAATGTGGCAAAGAGAGTACTGTTAGAGCAAGCTCACTGATATCTCTGTAGGGATTATCTCCTGTGGCATCCTTGTAGTCTGCTATCTCTGCCCAAGACTGAAGTGTGTCATGATGCTGTACCGTACGTGTTCAGTCTACAACCCTTCCCCCCCACTATCCCTTCACCTCAGACGTCGTGCAACTATTACACTCAACTCATAGTATCACGTAATTAATATTGTTCTATTTAAATTGATATTACAAAAGTAGTCAAAAATCTCGTCAAATTGAATGAAAAGTAGCTAAAAAGTCGCTAAGTAGTTAAATTGAAAATATGGTAGCTAGATCTTAAAAAGTCGCTAAATTGGCAACTTTGCGGTTTGTTATTAATTCGGTCCAAGCCTACACTTCGGCTATGTTTTATGTATTTTTATTGTATAGTTTGGGTATATTTTTGGTTTATTATGGTTGTTGTAATGTTTATTATGTTTTGTTTAATGTTATGTGTATTTTTATTTTTGATTTCGGTTCCCGCCAACACTTCGGCTGCGTGTTATTATTTTATTATTGTATAGTTTGGGTTTATTTTAGGTTTATCATGGGTTTTTTAATGTTTGTTATATCTTAATTAATTATCTATGTGCTTTCTGTTTGCATCTTTGCTTTTATTTCGTCTGTGTCTGGTCTACCATATTTATACATTTCTACTCCCACTTACTGTTCTTTACATGCCACAAATACACCTTTCGTACAATTCTTGTATTCTCCATTCGTTCCAGCCGAACTTTATATCTTAAGGTTGCCTTTATATGTCTCCCCTAAACGTACTCCATCCCATGTCACCTCTCAGAGCTTCTACAGCTCTATTCTGCTCTACTTCCAACTTGTCTATCTCCTTTTCACTCCATGCAATCATTTCCATACCATACATAACACTCGAAACAGCCACACTCTTCCATAGCTCTCGCAACACATTATAATTACTCGCTCTCATTCTTACTGCACTCCCTAGTCGGCCAACCCACTGATTCACCATACTAATCTTTTCATTCTTTGTCTTCTCACATCCATTTGGGCTCATCCATATCCCTAGGTACTTATACTCACATACTTGCTGCAGTTCATTCACTCCAAGTCTCCATGTAGCATGCCTCTCATCTTCTGATCTATTCACTATCATTACGTACCTTGCTTTTTTCACAGCTAAAATTCACTCCAAAATCTCTTCCATATTCATCTACCACATCTAGTAAGCTTTATAGCTCCTCTGCACTCACTCATTACAACTACATAATTTGCATATAACAGCATGCATACCTTGTCTCTCCCAACGCTCACTCCTGCATTCATTTTTCTCAACCCGACTGCTAGTTCTTCTGTGTACATACTAAGTAATATTGATGACAGAATACATCCTTGCCTAACCCTTCTCACTCTTCACCCAATCTGTCTCTATATTCCCTAGTATGTATCTAGCTTTGGTATCAACATACATACTCCTGATAATTTTGACTATTTTTTCACTCGGCCCAACCTTTTCTAAAACTCTGCAAAGCATTTCTCTATCTACGCTGTAATAAACTTTCTCTATATCTAGAAATCCTAAATACAGCTTACCTCCATCATTCTTTTTCCTTTCAATCATTTAATTCACAACAAATACATTATCTTCTACTCTTTTGTCCACTCGGAAACCATTCTGCGCTTCACCCAGCACTCCTACTTTCGCAATCCATTCACACAATCTCTCATTCAACACAGCACAGAACACTTTGCCTATTGTGTTCACAAGGGCAATTGGCCTATAATTTTTCAACTCATTCTTACTCTTGTATCCTCCCTTATGAATTAGTGTTACTCTACATTCATTCCACTTTCTCGGCACCTTTTCTTCTCCCACACTTCGTTAAATAACTCAGTCATCCTATCAATCATAACCTCACCACCATTCTTATAAAATTCATATGGATATCATCTGGTCCTGCTGCCTTACCATTCTTCTGTCTTTTCACACATTTTTCAACCTCCTCCCTGCTGAGAGAGAGAGAGAGAGAGAGAGACTCCTCAAATAATAACAAACACATAGTCGATAAATAAATAAAAAGTAAATAAAAAAGAACCCAATTGTGAAAAACTTGCACTAAAAAGCGACATTAAACACCAGGATGATGGACGTGTGTGTGACTGTGTGTGTGTTTGGACATCCTATCGCCTAACCGTCGCCTCAACTCGTCACATTATATAACACTGTTTCTCCCAAGATGAAGGCGCCATCCTCCCTGCTGCTGCTGCTGACGCCTGGGTCTGAAGGGTCACCCAGACCCGCCCAGGCAGACCAATACCTTGTTGGTATTAACATATCGACCGTTCAGGAAGTGACAAGATTTATCAATGAAGAGGGAAGACATAATCTATATCAATTCCTGTACGTGCGTCCCGGGATTGACTTCCAAGGAATGATTCTGGCCATAGGCGGATCTAGTGGTGGCCATTAGGGCCATGGTCACCCCAGAAGATAAGTTGGCGCCCCCCTGTCACCCTGCATCAGCGGCATCATGGCCCCAATAGCCTCCCCCTACATCCGACTATGGGCGTCCCTGTCACCCTGTATAATTTTCGCTAGGTCTTGTAATAAAAAAAAGCGTGTAGAAACAAACCACACACAACATTTATCTAACCTTGATCATATCTGACTTCAGCAAGGAAGTATGGTCTGGATGATGGATTGGAAGAGGGGTGGGGTAAAGACAGGAGGGAGACACAGGGGGGGAACCTGTGTACGTAGTACATGGTTAGCTCGAACCCAACAAAGCAGGAATGGCGGGCGACCGCACCCTAATGTAGTACGTATGTACTCCCCGGTAGAACGAATCTATGATCTCTTATCAGCCTCTCACGCAGATTATTCCCACTGTGTCTCTCATGCTACTAACTTATCATGCTCCAAATGTTTGACAGTGGCATCTATAAGGAATGCACATGATGTCATGTCGGTTGTAGTTAACCACTTCAACTGCAATGCTAAACGTGTTGCCTTGCTCCAAAGACATGGAGAGGAAAATAATAATTGTAACGCGAATCTCGTGACTTTGTGTACAACTCGGTTCGTAGAGAGACACACTGCGGTTTCACGTTTCTGGAAATGTCTGCCGATAATAGTCAGTGCACTTCAGGAGATGGAGAGATGGACTGACAGAGAAGCTAGTGCAAAAGGCAGCAATCTTTTAGCTAGCTTGGAAAGAACGGACACTGGTTTCATTGGCTTGCCTCGAAGCTATATCATCCGTTATGAAACCACCGCAAGACAGGTGCGTCCAGTCAGAATGCTGAAACCTACTACAGTCAATGTGTACGTTCCAGCGCTTGATGCCGTGCTTGGAGATTTCAGCGAGAGGTTCGACAAATTGAGCCATGGGGTAAGTTGAGCCATGGGGTAAGTTGAGCCATGGGGTAAGTTGAGCCATGGGGTAAGTTGAGCCATGGGATAAGTTGAGCCATGGGATAAGTTGAGCCACGGGGTAAGTTGAGCCATGGGGTAAGTTGAGCCATGGGGTAAGTTGAGCCATGGGGTAAGTTGAGCCATGGGATAAGTTGAGCCATGGGATAAGTTGAGCCACGGGGTAAGTTGAGCCATGGGGTAAGTTGAGCCATGGGGTAAGTTGAGCCATGGGGTAAGTTGAGCCATGGGATAAGTTGAGCCATGGGATAAGTTGAGCCAAGGGGTAAGTTGAGCCACGGAGTAAGTTGAGCCATGGGGTAAGTTGAGCCACGGGGTAAGTTGAGCCATGGGGTAAGTTGAGCCAAGGGGTAAGTTGAGCCACGGGGTAAGTTGAGCCATGGGGTAAGTTGAGCCATGGGGTAAGTTGAGCCATGGGGTAAGTTGAGCCAAGGGGTAAGTTGAGCCACGGGGTAAGTTGAGCCACGGGGTAAGTTGAGCCACGGGGTAAGTTGAGCCAAGGGGTAAGTTGAGCCACGGGGTAAGTTGAGCCATGGGGTAAGTTGAGCCACGGGGTAAGTTGAGCCATGGGGTAAGTTGAGCCATGGGGTAAGTTGAGCCATGGGGTAAGTTGAGCCACGGGGTAAGTTGAGCCATGGGGTAAGTTGAGCCACAGGGTAAGTTGAGCCACGGGGTAAGTTGAGCCACGGGGTAAGTTGAGCCACGGGGTAAGTTGAGCCACGGGGTAAGTTGAGCCACGGGGTAAGTTGAGCCATGGGGTAAGTTGAGCCATGGGGTAAGTTGAGCCATGGGGTAAGTTGAGCCATGGGGTAAGTTGAGCCATGGGGTAAGTTGAGCCACGGGGTAAGTTGAGCCATGGGGTAAGTTGAGCCATGGGGTAAGTTGAGCCACGGGGTAAGTTGAGCCACGGGGTAAGTTGAGCCAAGGGGTAAGTTGAGCCATGGGGTAAGTTGAGCCACGGGGTAAGTTGAGCCATGGGATAAGTTGAGCCATGGGGTAAGTTGAGCCAAGGGGTAAGTTGAGCCACGGGGTAAGTTGAGCCAAGGGGTAAGTTGAGCCACGGGGTAAGTTGAGCCATGGGGTAAGTTGAGCCACGGGGTAAGTTGAGCCATGGGGTAAGTTGAGCCATGGGGTAAGTTGAGCCATGGGGTAAGTTGAGCCACGGGGTAAGTTGAGCCATGGGGTAAGTTGAGCCACAGGGTAAGTTGAGCCACGGGGTAAGTTGAGCCACGGGGTAAGTTGAGCCACGCGGTAAGTTGAGCCACGGGGTAAGTTGAGCCACGGGGTAAGTTGAGCCATGGGGTAAGTTGAGCCATGGGGTAAGTTGAGCCATGGGGTAAGTTGAGCCATAGGGTAAGTTGAGCCATGGGGTAAGTTGAGCCACGGGGTAAGTTGAGCCATGGGGTAAGTTGAGCCATGGGGTAAGTTGAGCCACGGGGTAAGTTGAGCCACGGGGTAAGTTGAGCCAAGGGGTAAGTTGAGCCATGGGGTAAGTTGAGCCATGGGGTAAGTTGAGCCATGGGGTAAGTTGAGCCATGGGGTAAGTTGAGCCATGGGGTAAGTTGAGCCATGGGGTAAGTTGAGCCATGGGGTAAGTTGAGCCATGGGGTAAGTTGAGCCATGGGGTAAGTTGAGCCACAGGGTAAGTTGAGCCATGGGGTAAGTTGAGCCATGGGGTAAGTTGAGCCATGGGGTAAGTTGAGCCATGGGGTAAGTTGAGCCACGGGGTAAGTTGAGCCATGGGATAAGTTGAGCCATGGGGTAAGTTGAGCCACGGGGTAAGTTGAGCCATGGGATAAGTTGAGCCATGGGGTAAGTTGAGCCATGGGGTAACTTGAGCCACGGGGTAAGTTGAGCCATGGGTTAAGTTGAGCCACGGGTTAAGTTGAGCCATGGGGTAAGTTGAGCCATGGGATAAGTTGAGCCATGGGTTAAGTTGAGCCACGGAGTAAGTTGAGCCATGGGGTAAGTTGAGCCATGGGGTAAGTTGAGCCATGGGGTAAGTTGAGCCATGGGTTAAGTTGAGCCACGGGGTAAGTTGAGCCATGGGGTAAGTTGAGCCATGGGGTAAGTTGAGCCACGGGGTAAGTTGAGCCATGGGGTAAGTTGAGCCATGGAGTAAGTTGAGCCACAGGCTTTTACTCATATTTGAAAAGCTGGACCAGAGAACTGACGCCATATATGGGGAAGCAATAACACTACTCCAACCCTCCCCACATTGTTTCAAGCCCAGCACCACACGCTAATGAGCTGCCCCCAAAAAAAAATTTTTAGCTCTAAAAGTGAAAAACTATGAAACAGGTTTGTGCTAAGTTTATTCATATATTATTTATATATCTCCTGATCTCTTAACTTCCATGTATAGCATAATTTTAAGTGCATTTGCAGGGAATACGTAATAAACCAAGGCATGCTGTTATTAGGTGATACGTGGACATATATTAGAAAATCAAGGATGGGGTAAGTTGAGCCACAACAACTGGGGCAAGTTGAGCCACAACAACATAAGAACACCATAAAGTGAGGAGCTACAAGAGGCCTACACATGATGGTTCCCTTAATCCATCCTTAAACACTAACTCCACCTGGCATCCACATCCATAACTTTATTTAATCTTCTTATTAAAATTTGCTATCCACTTTGCACTCACGACTTTATAATTAAGTTTGTTCCAATCATCAACTAACTATCCAATTTGCAAACCAGTTCACTTCTATTTCTTTTTATCATTGATCATTCATTGTTCATGGATCCAAGAGTGTCCAGTAGAACCTAACTTTTGTTTCACATCATGTCACTAAAACAAAGACTCACAGGAATATATATATTTTCACTAATTTGTCATGAATCCATACAAGGACTACACATGGCTTGGAAAACATCATTATATCCAAAACTTAAGTAACGGCAAGACAATGAACAGTTTCCTGCAGAAAGACGTGGACTGCCGACGTAACCCTGAACATACACACACACACACACACAGCTAGTGATCACAGAACACCTACAGCAGTGTACTTCATGCCAGGGTTTATGTGTACGTACAATGGTGGACATCAATGAGGCTATAAGGGAACGTGTACAAGACTGGTGTATAAGTGTGTACACCTTAACACACACACACACACACATGATACACCTTTGTACTGCACCTGACTAGGGCATCACGCCAGCAGGAGGGAGTGTACATCCTACACATGCTAAGAGAGAGGTGGAGGTGCAGGGGAGGTCATTCAAGTGGCACTCACACCCTGCCAACACTACTGTCTCACCTCACACCCTGCCAACACTACTATCTCACCTCACACCCTGCCAACACTACTGTCTCACC
>JAXIVD010002499.1:35000-58686 GCA_036785275.1 Cancer borealis
GAGGGAGGTTAAATAGTTTGTTTTTATCTCTCTCTCTCTCTCTTTAAAAAGCTATAATTACACTACACTCAAGCCCCTGTTTCCGTATGCCCAAGTTTTCATACAATTTGGTTTTCGACAACTTTTTGTCCCAGTTTTCGTCCAGTTGAAAATAGTCCGTACCAAACTTGCCCGCCTGCCTGCGTGACTCTGCTAATCATTTCCCAGAATTGAGCGCCAACGAAAAACATCCCGTGCATTCGTGACTCAGTCTGCCTTTGTTTCCTGTTGAGTGAGCATCACACCGCGCGTTTCTCCTTCTCTTTCTCTCAGTCTATTTCTTCAATTTCTCTTTTCCCTTTATTCTCTTTCTATATCTCCCAATCTCCTTTCTTTTCTTCTTGACTTTCCTTTTCTTATCTTTCCCTTCACCTTTTATCCCTCTCCTTCCATTCCATCTCTCTTCCTTTCACACTCCTTCCTTTACACCTTCTTTCTCTCCCTCCCTCCTTCTCATTCCCTTCCTCTCTCCTTCCTTTCCTTCCCCTTTCTCTCTCCCTCCTTCCTTCCTTTTCATCTTTCCCTTAACTATCCTTCCCTAACACTTTTCTTCTACCTCCTTCCCTCCAATCTCTCTCCCTCCTTCCTCCCTTCCTCCCTCCTTACCTTAAACAGCTGTGATACTTCCTGTGAGGTTAGGTCTGGGGTTGGTGCTGGTGCTGCCATCACTAGGAACTTATCCCGAACCAGCGCCGATGGTGCCAGCTGCTCCCCCACTGTTACCCCAACCTCAAGCTGACCCTCACCCTCCAACACACCCACCGACGGCTTCACTCGGTACTTCTCGGGGGATGTGGTCTTGATCTGGAGGAGGAGGAGGAGGAGGAGGAGGAGGAGGAGGAGGAATTATTAAAAGTTATGTTATTAGAGATTATGAAGTTTGTGTTTAAGTGTGTGTGTGTGTGTGTGTGTGTGTGTGTGTGTGTGTGTGTGTGTGTGTGTGTGTGTGTGTGTGTGATGTGTGTGTGTGTGTGTGTGTGTGTGTGTGTGTGTGTGTGTGTGTGTGTGTTACCTTAATAGCAAGAGGGAGGAGGAGGAGGAGGAGGAGGAGGAGAAAGAAGATAAGAAATTTGAAAGTGATATAAAAATTCTACATGTTTCCGAAAGTATGTGTATGTGTGTTTATAGTGTGTGTGTGTGTGTGTGTGTGTGTGTGTGTGTGTGTGTGTGTGTGTGTGTGTGTGTGTGTGTGTGTGTGTGTTACCTTAATAGCCAGTGGGTTGGGTGTGGGGTTGGTGAGTACAATGCTTGCCATCACACCTATCCGACAGCTGCTGAACACAAGCTCCTCACCGGGATCTATGTCCACATACACACCTGTCAACAAGGAGAGGCAAGGCTGTTATTGTTGTTAGTATTAGTATTGTTATTGTTATTATTATTATTGTATTCTATTGTCACTCTCTGTACTCGGTTTCTCTGTCTGTTATGGAGGCAAGGCAAGGCAAGGCATTATTATTATTATTATTATTACTATTGTCACTCTCTGTACTCACTTTGTCTGTGTGTCTGTTAAGCAAGGCGGTAGTGTTACTATTACACTCAAACCTCATTTTAACAGACTAAATGTTGCATCAACTTGTCCGCTACTTGAAAATAACCATTACTTGGTATTTTCACGGACGGACAGACAGACAGACAGACGGACACCAGTATTTCTTATATAGTACACAGATTACCATATATAAAGGCATCACTATTATCAAATGCAATCATTGTTTTACTTACCTTACTTATTGATCTATATCATTGTGAATATCTAATGGGTATAAGTGTGTATAGCCTAGACATCACATTGCATCACAAAACAATAATAATAATGGCATCACAATATAGTGTTTAGCGGACAGGTGTTTGAAGCAGCGGACCTTTCCAATGTTCCTGTCCACCTGTCCGCTAGTACATGGAGTCTGTTGAAGGCAGGGTTGAGTGTAGTTTTATATTGTTATTGAATTCCCTCTCATCCCTCTCTCATCCCATCCTTCCCTCTCTCCATCCATCTCATACCATCCTTCCCTCCATCCAACCCTTCCTTTCCCTCCATCCCTCTCATCCCATCCTTCCCTCCATCCCTCTCATCCCTTCCCTTCCCTTGCCTCCCTCTCCTCCCACCCTTCCCTCTCATCCCACTCACCGCCACTTGAGGGTGTAGAGCGCCTGGACGCAGGTTTCCCCCTGAGTGGGGAGGACGGGGCGCTACCCTCGGCAAAGTGCACCTGTGGAGGGAAGGTCAGGTCAAGTGAGGTCAGGTTAGTGAAGGGTTGATGTATTTGAATTTATATTAAGTTATGTAGAAGAAATAGAGGAGGAGGAGGAGGAGGAGGAGGAGGAGGAGGAGGAGGAGGAGGAGGAGGAGGAGGAGGAGGAGGAGGAGGAGGAGGAGGAGGAGAAGGAGGAGGAGGAGGAGGAAGAGGAGGAAGAAGAAACACAGGGGAGGAAGAAAAGCAGCAGGAGGAGGAGGAGGAGGAGGAGGAAGAAAACCAGGAGAAGGAGGAGGAAGAAAACCAGGAGGAGGAGGAAGAAAACCAGGAGGAAGAAAACCAGGAGAAGGAGGAGGAAGAAAACCAGGAGGAGGAGGAGGAAGAAAACCAGGAGGAAGAAAACCAGGAGAAGGAGGAGGAAGAAAAACAGGAGGAGGAGGAGGAAGAAAAACAGGAGGAGGAGGAGGAGGAAGAAAAACAGGAGGAGAAGGAGGAAGAAAACCAGGAGGAAGAAAACCAGGAGAAGGAGGAGGAAGAAAAACAGGAGGAGGAGGAGGAAGAAAACCAGGAGAAGGAGGAGGAAGAAAAACAGGAGGAGGAGGAGGAAGAAAAACAGGAGGAGGAGTAGGAGTATCATCATCATCATCTCACCTTACGTGCATCTCCAATATCACCATTCGGCAAGGTGTTGGAGGGAGAGAGTGATGTGAGTTCCTGTTCAAAGTGGTACTGGTAAGGGTCAGAGCCGCCCCAGCTAGCCAGGCACTGATCCAAGGACACGTACTCCCCTATAGACTTCTTATCAACAAACTTTATCTTCTGGATCGACTTAGGAGGCAGCCATGTCTTGATGATCTTCCACATCGCTGTAAAGGTGGTGGTGGTGGTGGTGATGATGTTGTTGTTGTTGTTGTTGTTGTTGTTGTTGTTGTTGTTGTTGTTGTTGTTGTTGTTGTTGTTGTTGTTGTTGTTGTTGGTGGTGGTGGAGAGAGATTATATAGGTTATGTTATTATTATATTATACATATGTTTGTTGATATTTACAAGACGTTACGGTAATTATTTTAGGTGTTCTTTCTTCTTCTTTTTTTTATTGTATTACCATGGACACATACACACACACACACACACACACACACACACACACACACACCCACCCACACACACAACTTACCACTGAGTAGCCAGGGCATTTCAAACACAATGATGTAGTTGAGGACCCAGGGATAGTAATTCTTGAACAGGTTAATCATGTACTGAATGAACTCCATGTCCATGTTCTTCATGCCCGTATCACACATGTCGAAGAACACCGTGATCCACTCCCCCTTCTCCTCCCTGGGTGGATGAAAACAGGGGAGAACAGGGTTAATGGAGGCAGGGAAGGGAAGGGAAGGGAAGGGAAGGGAAGGGAAGGGAAGGGAAGGGAAGGGAAAGGAAGGAAAGATGCTTACAGGAAAAATTACACGATTAGTTGAAGTCTGCCAGGGAAGGGAAGGGAAGGGAAGGGAAGGGAAGGAAAGGAAAGGGAAGGGAAGGGAAGGGAAGGGAAGGGAAGGGAAGGGAAGGGAAGGGAAGGGAAGGAAAGGGAAGGGAAGAGAAGGGAAGGAAGGGAAAGATGCTAACAAACAAACAAACAAACACACACACACACACACACACACACACACTGGAAAAATTTGTATGGGACGACAGAACAACAAGAAGACACAAGAACAAACTGAAAAGGACTACATGCAAGAGAGACATAAAAAAATACACTTTATAATATAAAAGCATAAAATAAAAAAACTTGACGCAGCAGTAATTAATGCAACAAATATTCATAATTTCAAAAGCAAACTAGATAATACAGTAATACATTTGGAGACAGACGGGACAGTACGAACATAACTCTTTGAATGTATATTACAACTAGGTAAACACACACACACCCACACCCACACACCTACACACCCACACACACGCACCTTTCCAGCCGTTCTAGCCAGTATATAAGGAATCGTTTGAGCTGATCCATGTCTAGTGTTCCCTTTTGGTGTAGACGGACAGAGAATATGAGCATCTTACAGCCATCCTTGTCCCGGTTGTGTACGTAGAGAGCTCCCTTGTCAAAGAAGTCCTGGGCCACACTCTCCTTGGTGACGGCTGGTGCAAGGCAATACAAGAGAAGAGAATATAATACAATAGAATAGGAGAGAAGAGGAGAGAAGACAAGAGAAGAGAAGAGAAAAGAATACAATACAATACAATAGGAGAGAAGAGAAGAGAGTACAATACAATACAAGATAATACAATACAATAGGAGAGAAGAGAAGAGAAGAGAAGAGGAGAGAATAGAATAGAATAGAATAGAATAGAATAGAATAGAATAGAATAGAATACAATAGAAGAGAATAGAATAGAATACAATAGAAGATAATAGAATACAATGGTGATATGCAGGACAGAACAGAGGAATTTATTAAGAAAGTATAAACGCCATGATTCCACGACACTTGACACCCACCATCCGCCACACCCACACACACACACACACACACACAGGGACATGTTACAAGTATGTTAGAATGTGTGATTAAGTTAATGATACGAAGAAAAATAGTTAATTGGAGTTTGAAATTATGTTTAGCTAATACTAATGATATCAGGAAAGGAAGGAGAGTATAGATAGAGAGAGAGAGAGAGAGAGAGAGAGAGAGAGAGAGAGAGAGAGAGAGAGAGAGAGAGAGAGAGAGAGAGAGAGAGAGAGAGAGAGAGAGAGAGAGAGAGAGAGAGAGAGAGAAAGAGATTGATTTCAGTACAAAAAACAGCTTTATCAATATGAAAAAAAAACCACTTGATTTACTATTGTTTAGCTGAATAGATAAACATCATGAGAAGACTTTTTTTTATCAAACAATTAATTATATATAAAGAGAGTGAGAGATTAAATTAATTATATATAAAGAGAGTGAGATTAAATTAAGTAAAAAAAAAAATCTGTACTATTAAATGTGATAAATGATGAAATATGGAAGAAATAAAAAAATAGATTAATTATTGTGTTGAAACTTAATAGAAAAAAAAAAATTATACCGAAACTTTACTTAACCAGAAAAAATAAATAAATACAGCTTTATCAAATGTGTTAAATGATTAAATAAAACAAAACAAAAAATATTATTATGTTTGATTAAGTCTAAAAAAATATATACATAAAGACTAGAGATTAAAATGTATATAAAACTACAATAAGATAGAATACATAACTATACAAACAATAATAATAATGATAACTATGATGATAATAATAATAATAATGACGATGACTATAATTATTCAGACCGTGAGAAAAAGCATGAGATAAGTGTGGAGGTTTTGTAATTAGTATGTATGGATGATAGCAGCAGATAACACACTGAAGGTCGCGGGGGGAGGGAGGAAGGAATATCAGAGTAAATCACTGTTGTGGAGGAGAGGAGAGGAGAGGAGGAGAGGGGAGGAGAGGAGAGGAGAGAATAACAAGATAAGATAATAACGTCTAAGAATGAGAGTCAAGGTGAAGATGAAGATGAGGAAGTGAACAATAACAGCAACAACAACAACAATAATAACAACAACAACAACAATAACGTGGGAAGAACAGATAATGAAATACAAATGAACATAGGAAAGAGTGAAGGACACAGTACATTCATACCTCGTTTGAAGAACATAAGAATTGAGGAGACTGCAAGAGGCCAGTTGATGACCTACGCGAGGCAGTTCCTTATCTCCAATATTTATCCATCCCAACTGTCATCTCTATCCATATTCTGATCCAACCATATTTTAAAGCTACCTATTGACTCACCACTTACTACGTGTCTACCCAGCCTATTCCAATCGTTCACCACTCTGTTAGTGAACCAATATCTACCTAGGTTTGTACCCATTTCCACGTGTCCTATTCTGACTACTAATTTCTAAAACCTGATCAATGTTTCCCTCATTAATTCCTTTTACCCATTTGAAAACCTCAATCATATTCCCTCTTGCCCTCCTTCTCTCTAGGGAGTGGTGATTAAGACGTTTTAACCTATCTTTGTAGGGTAAATATCTCAGCCCCTGAATCATCTTGGTCATTCTTCTCTGAACTGCCTCCAAGGAGCCTATATTCTTCCTATAATAAGGGGACCAAAATTGAGCTGGATAATCTAGGTGGGGTCTAACTAGCGCTAAATACAACCTCAGAACTCCTATTTGTCACACACCTACTAATAAATCCCAGTATCTTGTTGGCCCTATTTCTAGCTATAATACACTGTTCCCTGAGGCGCAAGTCACTGCTTATTTGAACTCGTGTAGTCTACAGGCCTATTACCTTTACCTACGCTCATAATGCTACACTTGTTAACATTAAACTGCATCAGCCAGATGCAGTTCAATGTTAACAAGTGCAGCACCATGAACGTAGTACATATATATATATGTGATATACAACACCACTGGTGCCATAAGTATTATAATTATTAATCAGAAACGCAATCAGATTGCATTGCCTGGCGTCAACTGAGTGTGTGTGAGTGTGTGTGTGTCTAGGGACGTGCACCTATCCGGTATACCGATATACCGGTATTTTCGGATCGGTATTACCGGTATTACAGGCATTAGAAGCCTTTCATTATACCGGTATTTTAGTCGATTTTTGCCGCTTCGTCATCCTGTCACACCATCAGCCCACCATAACACACTCACAACACAACACACTCACCTTCATCTCTATTCTTGTAGATCACCACGTCCTAACGCTTCTTTTACTGTACCCAACACGCAATAATTAACACTCTTGGATGTAAACGAATAATTACGGTGTTTTTTCTCTCATTTTTTCATTGTTTTCTCTGTTTTTCTTTTTTCTATGGCTTATTTAGGCTTTACTACTGGTTTGAATATTTTTTATATATTCTTTTCTATGGTTTATATTGGTTTAATTTCATTATTATTGTCTTTTTCCGTTTTTCAATTTTATGATTGACCTTAGATATAAAAAAATTTCATGCAATAAATACGAATCAAATATAACAAATGTTTTTGTAGGAAACAGTTAGGTGTTTCAGACGATTTTTTCAAGTATATATAATTGCTTTCCTATGTATAATAAAAATCTCAATTTTGGTTTTATATATACGTGACTCACCAGCCAACACACGGCGGCCATCTTGCGGTATCTGTTGAAACCTGTTCATGTTATTTATATTAGGTTATTTACGCTTAATAGGTAATGTTTTCTTTATATCCAACCACTATTAATGGTGAAGAATAGTGTGTTACTGCTCCTTCATCCCTCAAAATGACATGTAGAGGAACAGGGAAGGTTTAAAACGAAGAAATATTATCACCGGGTTAGAGGTCCTGTCGGCTGCTAGCGGTCACAAGCACACTGTGACGGACAGAGGGAAGGAAACATGAGTCCGATAATGCTGATTGTCTGTAGTTACTAATACTAAGTCTGTGTTGGCTAATATCAACACTTATATTACCAAAGAAAGAGTAATGATATAGTAGTGTACATATAATGAAGCACACTATCCAAGCTACACTATAATACACCCCTACACTCTAAATATACACTATAATATGCCCGTATACTATAAATATACACTATAATACAATAATTCCATGAAGTAATAATAATAATGTAAACAAAGTGAGTCCGCTGCTGCAGATTTTGTCCGTTGCTTCTGCCATTGGTTAAAGGGAGGACCGTAAAACCAAGGTAGGAGTGTATGTTGAAGGAGGAAATGAACAGAAAAATGAACGTGGGAAGGAAAGTATAGATGATGATAAAACAGAAAAACATAGACAAACACACACACACACACACACACACACGCGCGCGCGCATAACAAAATAAATACCCACAACAAAGTCCTATAATTTATCCAAGTCACTTTATATTTAACTCGTAATGAATAAATAAATGAAACAAAGCCTAATCAAAATGGCAACATGTATACAAACTAATGATAATAAAAAAATACTAATATACCTAGGAAACTAATAAAATAAAATAAAATATATATATAACCAAAGAAAACGTATACCAACACAACAATTTTAAGGTAAACTCAACCAAACTCGAAAACAACCGTTCATCACTCACCATTACACTGATTCTCATGCCTCCACTTCAACGTGTCCATCACCATCTCCAGGGACAGCTTCTGGTCATTATCATGGTGCATTAGGAACCTTCTCATGTATTTATCATCTGACCTTATCCTACGTACATCCTGGGGGTCGTAGGGGCCGGTGCCTTCTATCTTCTGTAGGGCAGCGGCGCGAAGCTGGTCTATCTCGGCCTTAGTGGGCTCAGGGGGCACGGCCGACATGCTGGCTGGCTGGCTGGTGGGGAGGAAGGGAAGGTGATGACAGGGGTAGTACATGATGGCAGGGTGATGATGCAAGGTAGAGAAGGAATGATAGGGTAAGGATGGCAGGGTGATGATACAGGGTAGAATAGGAATGATAGAGTAAGGATGGTAGGGTGGTAGGGTAAGCATGGCAGGGGTGATAGGGTGAGGATGGCAGGATATGACTATAAGAAATGAGGAACAATATGGTAAAGATGCAGGGAAGAAGGAATGAAAACAGGAAATAATGAAAAAAAAACCTAGTATTATATCCTTCACGAACTTCACAAAATCTATGATAAGAGATGAAAGGGAAGCTCTTTGGAACATTCTGAAAATTGATATAGTGTTGTAGGATAGTTAGTGGGAAGAATTAATGCATTTTAAAGAGACAAGTGCGTGTGTGAGGGTGGATGAAGAGCTAAGTAGAAGTATTATCAATTTTTCTGTAGTGAGAGAAATGAAAAGTAAATTATGAAATGTAGGTTTAAGGCTCAAAAAATAAAATAATGGAAATGTATATGTAAACAGTAAACAATATTGGCATGGCTGTTTGTAGATGACACGGTGTTGTTTGCAGAGTATAGAGAAGGATTCTATAGTGTATGTACCAGAAGGAAACTGTAGGTGATTGTTAGGAAAAATAAGGTGATGATTTTTGAAAGAAGATAAGTTTAAGAGCTTGACTTAAAGGATGAGTAGGAAGGTGTGAGGTAAGTGTGAGGAAGGAGAGACAATAGAGGAAGTGAAATAGTTAAAGTCTTTGTGAACAGTGACACACAACCATGGAGGGAAGGAAGGAGGAAGAGGAGAGAGATGTAAGGTGTGTCATAGGATCTCTTGCAAGGATTATGAGAGGAAGGAATGTGTCTATGGAGGTAAAGAGAGGGTTAAGGAACAGTATTTTCCTGCCAACAGTCAAATATGGATATGGAATAGGGCACAGAAGTCAAGTGTGTGTGTGTGTGTGTGTGTGTGTGTGTGTGTGTGTGTGTGTGTGTGTGTGTGTGTGAACAGTGGAAGATATTAATTACTCCACCCAATCTTTCTAACACTCTGGGTTAGTGTGTTGGTATATCAGTCATAACTACGGATAACAAACCTAATCTTTTCAATCTTTCTTTATGTCCAATCCTTTTAGGTGTGGATCAGGTGATACCTTCCACTCTTCATCCACTATTTCCTCTCCTCTTCCACATATAAAACAAATGTAATGAGATGTAGGAATCATTTTTCAATATCCTTCCATTTTTCTTCCACTATATAATATTGAATGTAACCACATGTAGGTGTATGGAGAGAGAGAGAGAGAGAGAGAGAGAGAGAGAGAGAGAGAGAGAGAGAGAGAGAGAGAGAGAGAGAGAGAGAGAGAGAGAGAGAGAGAGTACAGCCACAATTTCATACTTAAAATTTTTTTTTTAGAAAATGTAAAAGAAATGAACGAGAAAGTGGAAGAAAAATTTTACATCTTCACCAGAATGCACCTGGATATAAATAACACTTTTCGTATAGATTTTGATCCATTACGAATGATTTTGACATTCATTTCCGTCGCCAATGTATATATAATAATACATATATCCTTATCACCCCAACAAGCCTGGGGACTTGTGGGAATGTGGGGGTCTTGGGGGAAGACGAAAGACAATGATTTACACTATAAACAAGTTGCCAGAATCACTAACATAACCTAACAATGATCTATTGAAAGTCACACAATGCACTGACGGTCACAAACTGGCGTGCGGCTACGAAAAAAAAATGGCGTCTGCACCTCGCCCAAACCACGATTTCTGGTCATCGAAAACATTTGATAGCTTCTAAATCAACATAACATAACAAATTAACCAAACCTTAACCTACATTGACAAATAACCTTGTTCAAACCAAACTAAACTTTACCTTATTCCCAAAGAGAAGGTCTCACAGAAAACATTGAATATCTCACAAACTAAGAATTTGCGACGGAAATGTAATTAAGAAAACCTTCTCAGAATGCATCAGGTAATGTAAAAATACAATTCTGAATGATCTAGAGAATTCAGGTGAAGATGTAAAATAATACCAAATGAATGAACAATGAGAAAGAAGGGAAGAAAAATGAACGAGAAAGAAAATGAAAAAAAGAATATTTATGCAGAGGAGAAAGAAAATGAACGAAGGAAAATTAACACGAAGCAAAATTACGGTAGAGAGTAGATAAAGACTAAACATAACCACGAACAAACAAATACACACACACACACACACACACACACACACACACACACACACACACACACACACATACACAAAACACACACACACACACAATCACATACTCTTATCTTCTAACCTTCCTTCCTTCTACACACACACACACGTACAAAAACACACACACACACACACGTACAAAAACACACACACACACACATACTTTTACCTTCTAACCTTGCTTCCTTCTACACACACACACACACACACACTCTTACCTTCTAACCTTCCTTCCTTCTAGCACAACAAACGTACATTAACACACACACACTACCTTAAACCTCCCTAAGATAAGCACACATACGTTATCTTATCACAAGGAGGAACACACACACACACACACATACACACGCACACACATAAACACAATAATAATAACCTTTACACTGCCTCCCTCACGTCCTTGGTCTTGGTCTTAAGTTGGGTTCCAATCCTTCCCTCGATCAGCTGATGTCAGGTGTATTTGACTCCACATATATTAGTATTATTACTTCCTTAATCTATACTAATATTGTGGTCCTTCCTTAGGTATCTATACTAATATTGTAATTGTAAAGAATGCATCAATTTCTTCTATCGTTTTCTAATTGCTGAGATAGTTTTATCAATATATTTTTTACGTGTATGTGTATGATTAGGAGAAAGGCGAGAAATTTGATTCTTAGAAATGTCGCCGCTATAATATCTATCTATGTTTGAATATCATCAAACGCCTGTTATCGAGAATAAGGCTGATAATGATTACAAAGAAGATTATGAGAAAAACATCATTGAAGAAGAAGGAGTGTCTTGTTTTTCTTCCTTCTCGACTGTTTCTTCAATCATGTTCTACTCATGGTCATTATAATCACTATCAGACTTACTTTCGATAACAGGCTTTTGATAGTCATCTTAAACTTCAACTTCCAAGGCCTAATAAGCTAATAAGGTGCTGGAACAAATAATAGAAGCTGTTACAGATGTGCAGGAGAGGATTGATAAGGGATTGGAGCCCATACAACCACCTGTTACAGATGTGCAGGACTGGAACCCATGACAGACAGAACCTCTTTTATAAGATGGTACTATACCTTTATCCCTCGTCTTAAGGCCTCTTCTATTTGTTCTCAATAATCTACTCCGGATTCTGCTCCGAAACCGAATCTGTTTTGGATTAATTGGGTGCAAGTAGAACAGCAGAATCTGTTTTGGATTCGCTGGATCAAAACAATAACAATGAGAGGCCAGTCGCTGCCTAGCCGTCACACTAGTCACTTCTCCGAGGAAGTGTTGAGAGTTACAACTTTCATTTCCTGATGCATTTAGGGTGACAGCGGCATCCCTAATTATCACCAACCTGTTTATTGTACAATAAAAAATCTTCATATAACTAAATGTGTTATTCAAAACACCATTAGATTCTTGAAAAGTAGATTCAAGTCTGATGAACCTCAAGGTTAACCTTGACAATGTTACACCTATTATTTCTTTACAAATACTGCTCCACCTCTTTATTATAAATATACTATACATAGTGTACTCAACATATCTGTGAAGGTTTCTGGCGGTGCTCACCATTTTTTACCTCGCAAAACTTCTTTGAAATTATGATAGGTTATGTTAGGTTGGTTAGATTATGTCAAGTTATGGTTATGTTGAAGTTGTTAGGTTACGGTTATGTTATGGTTAGGTTCGATTATATAAGATTTTTTACATTTTATCACCCGGAAGTTAGGGTTCGCAAATTTGTTTTTTGGGGGGTTTGGGTATTAAAATGTAAAAATCTTATGTAACCGAACCTAACTGAACCGCACCAAACCTAACTTAACATAACTGCAAACTAACCTAACAACCATAACTTAACCTAACTTAACCAATATAACATAACTTCAAAGACGTTTTGCGAGGTAAATAATGGTAAGCACCCCCTAAAACCTTCACAGATGTGTTGAGTACATTATGTATAGTATGTAAGACTTCACGTTTATAATAAAGAGGTGGAGCAGTAGTTGTAAAGAAATACCTCTTATTTTTATATATGTCTAATCTGTAGCGCCGATAGGCTTTCCCTGGTTAGGTTAGATTTGGGTAAAACTTTACTTTTACATCCAGCCAAAAAACCTTACATTCCCACATGTCCTCATGTTTATTGGGAGAAGATGGGGAATGGGGATATCTTATTAACTATTTATTTGGGACGATAATGAGTGTCAGAATCATTTGTGTATATCAATGTAGAGTAGAGCTTCCCCTTAACCAAAATAAACTTTGGGGATATCTTATTTAACTATTCATATGCTACGGTTATACATATTTTTTCAAACATTTATGCAGAATTTTTGTACCATTTAATCTCTTTCACGTACAAGTAAATTGTTTTCTTGGGAGTACATATCAAAATTCAAAGAAAATAAATAACCCGGTTAGAGGCTGCTGTTATATCTCCTTCGTTTCTGGTATTCATCACCATTATTATACAATTTTAAGCCTACAGTAGTATTTCTGAAACATTTTTCTACCACTTAATATCTTTCTCGTATATATACAGTTTTTATTGGAGGTATATATTAATAATAGATTCCGAGAAGAGGCTGCTGTTATATATCTCCTTTGTTTTTGATATTCATCACCACTATTATACAATTATGTGCCTACAGTAACATTTCTACAATATTTCTCTACCGCTTACTATCTTCCTCGTATATATACACTGTTTTATTGGAGGTATATATCAATATTAACTTCTGAGAAGAGGCTGGCTCAGGCTGGTGCAAAAAACCCGCGAACGAGTATCGTCTGCTATAACCCACCTCCCAAATCAGATTCGACGGATTCAGGAATCTGTTACAGATCACGGGTTAAGATGGTAAATAGAACACGATTTCGCGGCTAAGCCCCGCCCAGAGCGGCCAAGCCCCACCCAGATTCAGTGATCTGAAACGGATTCACGCAAATAGAAGAGGCCTTTACTCTCGTCATATTTTCTATTTCTTCAACGAGTGTTTCTTTCCTTCCATTACCTGTTCATGATCTTCTTTGTAATCGTTATCAGCCTGGTTTTCGATAACAGACTTTTGATAATCATTTGCTTTTCTCTTGAGTTCTTCCTTACTTCCCTTGATCTGTTGCCTCTCTCTCCTCATATCTTGACTTCCTTCCAAGAGTGTTGTTTCCTTTCCTTCACTAACCGTCGTTTGTTGTATGGGTTCCAATCCTTCATCAACCCTTTCCTGCACGTATACAACAGGTTCTATTATAGGTTCCAACACTTTATTAAGGTTGTATCAGTATTATTAGTTACCGTTTGTAATATATAATAACTACATAAGTACTGTGTTTCTATGGTGCCAAAGGTTAAGATGCTCTCTCTTACGATAACCTACATAATATAGATAAAGAGATAGATTAGTTATCATCCTACATTGAACTACAATAAAAGGAACTAAACGTAGGCATATGATACAGAAAATAATACATAAATACATAGGTAGAAAATAAATAATACACAACGAAATATTTAAAACTTAATTAAAGAGGAATATAATTTATATAATAACATAGATAACATAGTGAAACATAATAATATAGAATAATAAATAAAAGCAATAGTTCTTCCGTAGATAAGGATTATATACTGTACAAACACAAGTACCATCCTTGTGATAAGAGTCGCCTACATACATACAGACTTATAGATATACACACGCACGCACATACACACAGTTAGTTAGTCAGTGTTCACATAGTAAGGGAAGAGGACGGAGTAGGAGGAAAGAATAGAGAAGAATAAAGAAGAAGAAGAAGAATGGCCACCACTACAGCTAGTAATTGTACATTGTTTCTTGAAGACGGTAAGAATATTATTATTATTATTATTATTATTATTATTATTATTATTATTATTATTATTATTATGATCATTGTTGTTGTTAAATGTTATCTTATAATGAATAATGGAATATATAAATTCCCAAATTATAGTAATTAAAAAAGTAGATAAATGAATAATTAAAATCAATCAATAAAAAAGATAAAATATCATTTTATTAAATCAACGAAATCATCGATACAACAATTTTTTTTTTATCTCCAATAAATGATAACAGTTATCTTTTGGTTTCTCTTCCACGTTCTCTATCTTGTAAATCATTTTTACGTAATTTTGTTTTGTTTTACCTTCTGCATCTTGAACAAAGTTATAATGTAATAGTTCCGTGTTCCTTTGGTTTCTACTTGAAGTGATCGGTCTAGGGAACAATTAGTACAGCAATATTTCAGTTTGTTTCGGTTTCTATTCTACGTTCTCTATCTTGAACACAATTATTACTCTTTCAAAAAATTTTTAATGTATATAAAAATATTAAAAAATAAAAATAAAAAACTTCTGATGCGAATCATAAATATTTTTAAAAATAATAATAAAAATGTTCTAGTTTTTCTTCTATTACAAATTAAATACAATTAGAAATACAACGCTTTTTTTCTGATGTCATCATATTTCATTTGAGTTGCTGATTTATTTATTAATGTATTTATCTATTTATTAATTTATTTATTTATTTATCTATCTATTGATGTTGATTGATGTTATTTAGTAAAACGCAATATTTATCTATTTGTTTGTTTATTTAATTATTTATGTTAATGAGGCTAACGTAATATCTTTTTATTTAATTATCTATATATATATATATATATATATATATATATATATATATATATATATATATATATATATATATATATATATATATATATATTCATATTTACTAATACAACGCATTAGTATGATTATAATATCGATGTAAATATTAGTTCAGAATTTGAATCTTACGTAAAGTGAAGAAAAACTATTCTATTTATCATAATTATTTTACAAGTTCTCTTACTTATATAAAAAGTGAATTGTCATTGTAGTGAATAATGTTAAAGTTTAAGTAAATTGCGTCATGCTAACGTCCCTCATAACCTTACCCTCCCACCCCCAACACACACACACTCTCTCTCTCTCTCTCTCTCTCTCTCTCTCTCTCTCTCTCTCTCTCTCTCTCTCTCTCTCTCTCTCTCTCTCTCTCTCTCTCTCTCTCTCTCTCTCTATTTTCATGGTGACGTGTGATAAGAATACACACACACACACACACACACACACACACACACACACACACACACACACACACACACACACACACACACACACACACACACACACACATGAGAGAGAGACCAGCAGCAGACTGTACAGTGAATACACACACACACACACACACACACACACACACACACTTCACCTTATCACACGTTTGATATGATATTGATGTTTTGGTGTGTAAGCATCCGGCTGCCTTGTTGCTACTCTCACCTACCCTTATGTTATCACTCTTACCTCACCTCACACACACCTGACATGACTTAGAGACTCACAGATGCATTGAAACACGTCTATAATGAACTATAACTTAATTAATCTTAGGTAATACTATGAAAATACGAATAATTTACACCAGGTGGGATACAACTAATTCTTCATCAATGTACACTCACACATACACACCACACAAGGTACAGATAATCACATATATATCATAATTAACAGGATAGTAATTGTGGTTATGTATCATTAAGTATATGATGTATTATACGCGTTCAGAGTGAGATTCTTATATGGAGTAGGAGTAGTAAAATGGCTGCCGGTTAGAGCTTCAAATACGAAACTATCTGTTCTATTCCAAACATAGATGTAAACACGTTGCCACATTGTAAATTATATTATTTCCATTTAACTCCCATGTATATCGTATTGACAGAAATTTTACCACACATTCAAACAGAAAATATAAATAACTGTCCATCAATTCCACACAATGATGAATAAAAAGTAAACACAACGAGGAAATATTAAAACTAAAACACTAGTTGGTATTATTTCCCGCGCAAAATCAATGGTCTGGCTCGGTGTGTCTCGTCCCCCCACACTATAAATACTCCCACCGGCGACCCCAGACGTCTCATTACCAGTACACACCACGAAGGGAACGCTATGTAACCACAACCTTCATAACACGCCAATAATAAACCATAATATCACACCACAAAACAATAAGTGTAGTGAAAAGTGATACAGAGACGATAATATAAAGAAGGAGAGAGAGAGAGGGAAACTATTATATATTTGAGTGTTTGTATTATGTCTTCAGAAATAAGCTGTGAAATGCGTGACCGAGCTTATAGAATATGTCGAGACTACCTTCATGGCGCCTGGAGACTCATTACTCCCAGGGAAATGGTCATCAAACAGATCAAGTGAGTGTGTGTGTATGTACCTGTGTGTGTATGTACTGTACCTGTGTGTGTGTGTGTACCTGTGGGTGGGTGTGGGTTACCTGTGTGTACCTGTAAGTGGGTGTGTATGTACCTGGGTGTGTGTGTGTGTGTGTGTGTGTGTGTACCTGGGTGTGTGTGTGTGTGTGTACCTGTGTGTGTGTGTGTGTGTGTGTGTACCTGGGTGTGTGTGTGTACCTGGGTGTGTGTATGTGTGTGTACCTAGGTGTGTGTGTGTGTGTGTGTGTGTACCTGTGTATGTGTGTAGGGTGTGTGTGTATTTGTTTGTGAGTGTGTACGTATGTACCTGTGGGCGTGTATGTGTGTGAAAGATGATAATGATAATGATGATAATGATAATGATAATAATAATAATAATAATAATAATAATAATAATAATACACCACAGAAAGTAAAGAGTAATAATTTGAAAGAATACGAAACAATAAAAAACAGAAATAAGATTGTTACGAAAAATACGAAGAAAAACAAGAAAATAATAGTTTAATAGGAAATAATTAGATAAACAATAACAACAATAAATTTAGGTGTATGTATGTTAGGGAAGAGAAGAAAAAAAAAATGTTGGTTTGATTTTGAAAGTTTAATAAAAAATAAAATAAATGTGGTGGTGGTGGTGGTGAGTCATGGGTTAATTTTAGGTGAAAAAGGCGTTTCCCTCCTCCTTATTTATCTCTTTTATTTCTATTTCCTTGCGTGTGTGTGTGTGTGTGTGTGTGTGTGTGTGTGTGTGTGTGTGTGTGTGTGTGTGTGTGTGTGTGTGTGTGTGTGTGTGTGTGTGTGTGTCCTAACGAGAAAATAAATAATCTAACCATTATTATTTCCTCATTATTATTATTATTATTATTATTGTTATTATTATTATTATTATTATTACTATTATTGGTAAAACTAAACAATCACTACTCCAGCCCTTTCTTTTCCCTCCTTCCCTACATAGTATACATAGTGTACTCAACACATCTGTGAAGGTTTCAGGCGAGGAAACCATTATTTACCTCGCAAAACGTGTTTCAAGTTATGTTATGTTGGGTTGGTTAAGTTAGATTGAGTTATGGTTAGGTTAAGGGTGTTAGCTTAGGTTACGGTTAGGTTATGGTTAAGTTAGGTTAGGTTCGGTTCAGGTTCGGTTATATAAGATTTTAAAATTTTATTACCCAAAAGTTATGGTTCTCATCCTTAGATTTGTTTCTTGATTTTGGCAATAAAATGTAAAAATCTTATATAACCGAACCTAACCTAGCTGTAACATAACCGTAACCTAATCTAACAGCCTTAACCTAACCATAACTCAATCTAACTTAACCAACCCAACTTAACATAACGTAACAACTTCCAACACGTTTTGCGAGGTAAATAATGGTTTCCCTCGCCTAAAACCTTCACAGATGTGTTGAGTACACTATGTATACTATGTAGGGAAGGAGACAAAAAAGAAAGGGCTGGAGTAGTGATTGTAAAGAAATATCCACTAATCTAGTTTTAATTACGCAGTTCGCGAAAATATTAATAGCAAAAAAATATAGTGCGAGAAAAAAAATAATATGATTTCTACGTTCAAAAATTTCCTTACGTAATTCACATTGACGTCATAAATACACTAATATATCAAAATTAATACACTATATACATAAAAAAGGCTATTAATTAAAACCTGCCGCCATTACGTGAGTGTTTCATAAGAGTGAGGAGGAGCAAGTTGAGTATTCTTAAGTGTGTGTGTGTGTGTGTGTGTGTGTGTGTGTGTGTGTGTGTGTGTGTGTGTGTGTGTGTGTGTAGTGATGTTATTGATGTTATTGATCCATTTATGAATGTTTTAGTAGTGTAGCGAGTGAGTGCGTGAGTGAGTCGTCTTTTGTTTTTAGTTTAGTTTAGTTTTGTTGACATGGTGAAGGGGCTACGGGGGTAAAGGAATTATTATTATCATTGTTATTGTTGTTGTTATTGTTATTATTATTTGATTATTTTTGTTAGTTATTACGTCATTCACTACTACTACTACTACTACTACTATTACTATTACTATTACTTATACGATTACTACTACTATTACTACTACTCCTACTTCTATTACTATTACTATTATCATTACTACTACTACTACTACTCCTACTACTACTACTACTACTACTACTACTATTACCACTACTACTACTCCTACCACTACTACTACTACTACTGCTACTACTACTACTACTACTACTACTACTACTTGACAGGTCGTACTGCGTGACGTCAGAGTAACAGTTCGTGCGTATGTGTGTTAATAATAAAACATTCATTGCCATTAAAACCTTTTGGCTTGTCACAGAGAGAGAGAGAGAGAGAGAGAGAGAGAGAGAGAGAGAGAGAGAGAGAGAGAGAGAGAGAGAGAGAGAGAGAGAGAGAGAGAGAGAGAGAGAGACTGATTTATGTTTAATTATTTTTTAGTTATTATTTGTAGTCATCACACACACACACACACACACACACACACACACACACACACACACACGTACGTCTGTTTATTTAGCGTTTAAATAAATTATTGAACTTCTTGTGTGATAACTTAATCTGGGGACGTGATATTCTCTCTCTCTCTCTCTCTCTCTCTCTCTCTCTCTCTCTCTCTCTCTCTCTCTCTCTCTCTCTCTCTCTCTCTCTCTCTCTGGTCTCTCTGGTAAAAAATAATATCCACAGCATCATCATCCTCCTACTCTTCCTCCTCCTCCTCCACCACCACCTCCTCCTCCTCCTCCTCCCGGACCTGTGACCTGACCTGAGACGTGCAACCAAGAGCGTATCCGGTTTTGACCAGTAACTCTCTCTCTCTCTCTCTCTCTCTCTCTCTCTCTCTCTCTCTCTCTCTCTCTCTCTCTCTCTCTCTCTCTCTCTCTCTCTCTCTCTGACGGTTGAATTTTAAAGGTGAACCCGCAGTGCAGCAGACCAGAGAGAGAGAGAGAGAGAGAGAGAGAGAGGGGGGGGAATGTGTGTAGGAGGAACGTTTCAGTCTGCATATGTTCCTGTTCCTCCTCCTCCTCCTCCTCTTTCCCCTCTTCCTCTTTATTGACTTCCTCTTCATAATCCTTTTTTTTTTTCGTCCAGGCTTTTTTCATTCTACATCCTCCTCCTCCTCCTCCTTCCCCTCCTACTCCTCCTGCTATAAAAAAAGAAACATTCTCCACATAGCATGATGAAAGAGGGGGAGGAGGAGGAGACGGAGGAGTCTTGCCTTTCAATCCTGCCCTTTCTTGCTTGTTACTCCTATAAAAGCGTTTACATGTGTCGCCAAACTTCGTTTGTTTTCACGAACACGATTTTAAGGAGAAATGTCTTGGTTGGTGTTGCCACAATTTTCCTAATATATTTCAATCTTAATGCTTGTTTTTAGTTTTCTTTTATATTAAAAACGACATATATTATATACATATTTTAAATTATAAGCACTGAAATTATCTCAAACATCCTAATTTCTTCAGATTTATTCGAAATAGATATCATGGTTTCTCCGTATATTCCGCACCGCTTCCATCCTTGACTCCACCTAAGGTAGAAGCCAACATCTCGCTACGTGATACAAATTCCCTTATATATTACAATCATTATGCTTGTTTGTGGATTTCTGTTATATTAAAAACAACATTAATAATGTAAATGTTATGTATTTCAACAACTGTCATGATCTCAAACATCTTACTTTCATCTTATTTATTCGAAATGTATATCCTGCTGATTCTGTATTGAAAGTACAGCACTGCAGCCGCCACTCTTGACTGGCCAGTGGCCACACCATACCTTCTCCGCATTCAGATTACCGCACCAGTGTTTTGTGTTCGGAACTGGATCTGTTTTCAGTGTCTAAATTTTCTTTGACTTACATATTTTTGTGCAATATACAAACATCTTATTTCTTACTTTAATTTGATGAAAATAATTGTAAACAATATGATATGCTTTTTACTTATTATTAGGAAAAAGGGAACAATTGTAAGTCGAAGCTACAACCACAAAATGCATTGAAACATCAACACCCACACAGGTTTGAATGTCACATCTCGTTATTTTCTACATTTCTCTAATATATTACAAGCTTTTTGCTTGTCTTTGGCGTTCTTCTATATTAAAAACAATATATATAATATAAATCTTATGTAGACGATCAACTATAATGGTCTCAAACATCTTACTTTCCTCTGATTTATTTGAAATATATACCCAGATTCTTTCTCATGAAAACACACACATCCGCTTCGCTCCACCCACGTAGGGGGCCCACATCTCGTTATTTTCAACACTTCCCTAATATATTTCAAGCTTTATGCTTGTTTTTGGTTAGCTTTTATATAAAAAACAACATATATATTATAAATCCTATTTATTTCTACAACTTATGGTCTTGAACGTCTTACTTTCCTCTTATTTAATCGAAATATTATCTCGCTCACTGTCTACACAGATGAAGTTATGAAGTTTGATGAGCTGTGATTCGTTACATGACTAGAGGCAAAACATTCGCAAACGCAGAAATTCGTATATTGAAAGTGTTTGCGATATGTTGGTCAGAATTTGCCTAGTCGCAATATGCATCTTGGCAAGTGGTCTTGACATTACATGTAAACGCTTTCTCTCCTCTTTTTCCTCTTTCTCTTCCTTCTCCTCCTCCCCCTTTCCTCCTGCTCTTCTTCTGATTTGCATTACTTTCAGTTCAAACTGTAGCCTTGAACACCATCTCAATAATAATAATAATGATTTAAAATAGTTTATCCCTCTCGTTTTTGTATTATCTTGTGGTTATCGTAGTGTGTACGATAATTATGTTTATAGACGAGAAAGAAAAATATGTAACATCTTATCATTATTTTGTGCAGCTATTTTGCATGAGTTTTAAAAGTCAATGTAGTGTATTTTTATATTTGGGGCTCTTTTTTATTCTCTACTACTACTACTATTACTACGACTACTAATATTACTACGACTACTAATATTACTACGACTACTACTATTACTACGACTACTACGACTACTATTACTAATACTAATAATAATGATGATTTATGATAGTAATAATAATGATAAGACAAAAGACAATACCATAATAAAGTAATAGTAATAATAATAATAATTCGTCGTTCCTTCTTTCCAACGGGGTTTCAATACCACATGATATTATAATTCTTGTGTTACTGTTGATCTATTTATTTGGTTGGGTTTTCAAAAGTTAATAATCACTTACGAGTCATATCATCACCTTAGTTACATTGTTTCACTAAGCAGAGAGACAGACAGACACATTCTTATCAGCGGGAGTCTTAGTCAATGTGGTTATCAGTCTCATGCGTACGGATTAGCTTTGATTTCCTACTCTCTCTCTCTCTCTCTCTCTCTCTCTCTCTCTCTCTCTCTCTCTCTCTCTCTCTCTCTCTCTCTCTCTCACCCCGTTGCAGAAAAAAGCGCGCGTAATGTGTAGTAAAAAAAAAAAAAAAAGCGCGCGTAATGTAATGTAATAGACGCTCATTTTCTTTAACGGGGTAACTTTTTTGTGTTATTACCTTGAAAAATCAACGAAATATCAGCCAATAAATGTGTAAAGAAATAAATAGGTGAGTGTGTGTTTATAGTGGTTTGTAAGTTGAATACAAAATGACATATATATATATAGGTCTTCAAAATAAATGCAATCATTATTTTTGTTGCATCTTTGCTTCGTCTAATGTGAGATGAGATGATAATATGACATGTATTCAATTATTGACATTTTAAATACAACTGAGTAAAAATACAAACACAAACATAGGAATTATAATATAGTATCGTATTCAAGCACCGTTGGAAAGAGGGAATGCCAATGGCGGGAAGATATTCGAAAAAAAAAAAAAAAAAAATAGTTGAAAAAATTGCAACACTTCATATTATTTTGCCACAACTACCAACACTAGCAACACGACACTCAAACATTTACTATTGAACAAACATTACTATTAAACTATTCACTTTTTTTCATCAACAAGAACGGAAGAGTATCATAACACAAGGAAAGAATGTATACAATTGAAACTACACGAGATGAAAGAAAAAAATTATACAACAGTGAAGAAACAACCTCGAATGTGTCGTTATAAAGATGAAAATTTGGCGTCAATGTTATTCATCATTATTATTAATTATTATTTTTATTATTATTATTAGTAGTAGTAGTAGTATGTATTTTCTTTTTTAAGTTGAGAGCAAGACTTGTTAACGATGAGAGAGAGAGAGAGAGAGAGAGAGAAGAGAGAGAGAGAGAGAGAGAGAGAGAGAGAGAGAGAGAGAGAGAGAGAGAGAGAGAGAGAGAGAGAGAGAGAGAGAGAGAGAGAGAGAGAGAGAGAGAGAGAGAGAGAGTAACAGGGTATCACAGGAAAAAACTCGCCTGTAATTTGTATAGGAAAGTGAGCAAAAACAGGAATGATCTACTTAACATCACCCATCACTAACTATCACTAAAAAAAATAATATTAATAACATAATAAAAAAAAAAGGTAT
>JAXIVD010002500.1:0-5000 GCA_036785275.1 Cancer borealis
AGAGGAGGAGGGGGATAATATCTAGAGTGAGACGGCCGGTAGGGAGGAAATGAGGGGAGGAAGGGGATGGAGGTGAAGAGAAGCAGTAGGTAGGAAGAGATAACAAAGTACTCGTATATACATACATACATACATACATACATACATACATACCACTTATTTATACCTGACACTTGGCAACACAACACACACACACATACATATACACACACACATACTTCACCACCATGTCCGTGCACCACTTCCCTTCTTTCATCACCATCTGTCCATACGTACACCATTAAAAATCATCATCACCACCACCACCACCACCACCATCACCACCTGGCTACCACCACCATCACCACCGCCTCCTCAGGGTTAGGGGAGAGGCAGGCTAACCGTCCCCGTACCGTCACAGTACTCCAGGACAACGCCAACACCCGCCACACACACACACACACACACAAACACACACGACACACACACACACACACACACCACACACACACACACACACACACACACACACACACACACCTACTACACTCAGCCCTGTCATCACTATCAAAAAGTCACACACCTGTACACACACACACAACACACAACAACACACACACACACACACGAGTAAATGCTACATATTGTATGTATCAACAACACAACAAAAACTACAACAACAACTACTACAACTACTACTACTACTCCTGTTCAAAAATATCAGTAGACAGAGATCTTCACGGTGTGGTTTTAAGAGTCAGTGGTGTGGCCTGCGCGTCCCTATTCCCTGGGGTTGTATCTGGGGACACTAACAGAGGCAGGGGAGGGAGGGAGGGAGAAGAGGACAGTTTGGGCGGGCTGTGAGATGCTACATATACAAAAATGTTAACATCTATTAAAAAAGTGAGGGTTGGGTTTTAAGATCATCGGGAGTACGTTTTTTTTATATTTTTATATAGCTTAGGACTGAACATAAGAACACACATAAACAAGGAGGCTGTAAGAGGTCAGTTGACCGACCTACTCAAGGCAGCTTCTGTGAATGAATGTCTTTGTTTCGTTAATTAAACAAAGCATCAGATGGGTCACGTCTCCCTCAGTGCATTATTAGTTAAAACGTAATGAGTAGGATGAAGGGAGGTGCTTGGGAGTACGTGTGTGTGTGTGTGTTGGTGTCAGGTCGTTAACCAGTACACAGCGGTATACATTGAGTGCACACCGTCCTATCGGCCTGAACGTACGCCGATGTTGCGGATGGTGGGGCGGGAGCAGCGGCCCGGCACGTGTCACAGCCAAGGGTGTTTGTGTATGGTCGGCCGTTCTTCTCTAAAACCCGGCTGCCTTGTTGTCATGGAGTGGGCCAGTAGAATAGTAATCCCTTAAAATACCTTAAGGTCCTAGGCATTGGCAATATGTTTAAACGGTGTTGTCACAAAACAGCTTATCTTATCTTATCTGTTTCTGTTTTTTCTCCTTATCCAGAGCACTGTGCTAGTCACCGTGCGATAGCGACGCTGTGTAGATTGTGGAAGTCTTGAGGCGACCCGTGAGACACCAGGCAAGCATGGCGGGGGAGGGGAGGGGGAGAGAGGGCGCACTAAGACGGCATTACTCAGAGGAAACTTGCCTTCCCTGATTCCATAATTCCTTTAAGATATTGTTTGTTTTGTGTTTTTGCGTAGAATGTATATGATATGACTGGAAGCCACAATTTCATAAGCACATAGCCAAGCACTTTCTTGGTAACTGCCAAAATATAAGAAATAAAGACAGTACTTTGGACGACTCTAGTCCTGTCACTCGCCTGCTGGGCTGCTGGCCTTCCTACTCCTCTTCCTCGCCTCACCTGGTTGGGAAAAAAAATATCCTATACAAGTCTCTGTCCTATCTTCGAAATCCTTCTCCCTTGGGGCGTTAGTGCTCCCGGCACCTTATTATAGTAAAAGGTGCTCATTTTAATCCGAGATCAGGTCAGGTCACGAGGAGACGCAGGGACGGTGTTTATTGTGGTATGGGTTTTGCCTTCGTGGTGACACCCTTTATCAAGATGGTCCATATCTGAACCTAGTGGGAAATACCTTAGAAATATTTTTATTCAAGAAATTCTACTGTTCCTTTTCCCCAGAACATAATATCTTGCTTGTACCAGACATTACTTAATTTCTTAATCTCTTAAAGGTATTAAAGGTGGAATAACTTGGTGATGGTACTGCCTCTCGCCCTAGTAGAATAACAGCTCCACATGCAAGCAGACAAGACAGGAAGGGTGGTTGGTCACTTGTGGCCTTGCTTTCCTCACACGGACTCGGGAAGACTGGCTGCAATGCATTTTTTCTCGTTTTGAATTACATCTTGAATGACAGTTGACTGACTTCAAGGTAGACTGTTATGTCGTGGTGTTGCACGTAATGAGTAGTGTGTGTGTGTGTGTGTGTGTGTGTGTGTGTGTGTGTGTGTGTGTGTGTGTGTGTGTGTGTGTGTGTGTGTGTGTGTTTTGTATGATTCTGTATGGCAAACTGTGGTCAATAAATTATCTATCTATCTATCTATATCTATCTGTGTGTGTGTGTGTGTGTGTGTGTGTGTGTGTGTGTGTGTGTGTGTGTGTGTGTGTGTGTGTGTGTGTGTGTGTGTGTGTGTGTGTGTGTGTGTGTGTGTGTGTGTGTGCTTGATTTATACAAGTATGTTTACTCAAAGTTGTAGAGCATAAAATGTCAACAGAAGCATAATGAGTCTGTTTCTGACAAATATAACATCAAAATTTATCATTTTTGGAATATCAAATTTAATACAAAGCCAGTATTCCACATTTTCACCATTGCACGTAGCATAAAAGATTTACTCCTGCAATGCAATACACAAACTTTCCTTAAGTATTACAAGTTGCTTTGAGTCTTGGTGCCCCGAGCTACATGTCTTCCCCTTGCATACATCTGGGGCGTGGGTCTGCTGGTGTGAGTATGGCGGCTGCATGAGAGGGTACTGTGATGAATGAATAATAGTGTGCAGGAGGGACCATCAGTATGTTGTGTGAGTTAGCCGCTGATGCGATGCAGCTGTACCGAGGGGTGGCGGTGCGCAGCGGTGGCATGCACGGGACGGGGCTGGAGGGCAATGGAAGCAAGGGAAGGGGAAGGGGAGAGGTGGGAAGACATGGGGAGGTAATCAGGTGAGCAGAGGAGATAGAGGGAGGCGAGGCAACTGGTAAAGTGTCAAGTGATCCACAGGACACGCGGACACGACACCTGAACGGGAGAGATAGATAGAGAGAGAGAGAGAGAGAGAGAGAGAGAGAGAGAGAGAGAGAGAGAGAGAGAGAGAGGGGGGGGGGGGAAGAGTGCAGTGATAGGGTAAGCTAGCACTGAGCACAGAAACCCATGCTAGGCAGTTATAGTTCCCAGTGGCACCTCCCCTCCCCTCGCCTCCACACTCTATTGTCCAGCTTATACTCAGGAAGCCATTCACCTTACGAGTAAACATGAGTCTGCCTTTATAAATCATCTCTTTGTCTGGCATATGTCACCTGACGAAGCCCGTTATTGCCTTTTTCAGATGTAATAATGTTTTCAGGAGTCTAGTTTTGTGGTGTATGGAAAGACTTCGTCCGCTCACTGCATTCCCTGAACACTAACCTGTGATATAATACATACATGGCGTAGTGGACGGGTGAGCAAAGCAAAGCGGTGAGAGCATTTTGATTATTCTCACTGCGATGGCGGTCAAGAGGGAGGGTGAGATTGAGGGAGACCAGCTGAGCCTCACGCTGCGACGATCACTTTCAGGATACCAAAACAGTCTCGATTACAGAAGGTGTACGTAGTTAAGGTGATGTAATCTATAATGTAATGAAGCAGGACATGAAGCTCCTCACTCTAGCAAAACTATTACGTGATCGCCTCAACACCTTATTATACAATTAAACGTATCCTAACTAAACCTAACCCAATTAGAGCTATCCACATTAGACCTGTCCTAATTAGACCTATCCTAATTAGACCTATTCCAACGGGTGTTTCTTGAGCCAATCACAGTCTTCGCTCGCCCAGCAACATAGGTACAATCACACACATGTACACAAACTCAGCTTGCCAGGTAAATGGATGTCTTATTATTTACGTACACAATAGAGCGAGTTGGCCTGTGTGTGTGTGTGTGTGTGTGTGTGTGTGTGTGTGTGTGTGTGTGTGTGTGTGTGTGTGTGTGTGTGTAAAGTCTTGTTTTCATGACGTCACCTCAGCAGCTGGCAATATTTCCACACTTCCCAGAACTCAAGAGTAACATTCAGGTTAACTTTCACTCGAACGTAAATAATAATGATGGTGTTGGTGGATCATTTTGGTAGGGCAGCAGGCATAATTATGTACCTGTGTGTGTGTGTGTGTGTGTGTGTGTGTGTGTGTGTGTGTGTGTGTGTGTGTGTGTGAGAGAGAGAGAGAGAGAGAGAGAGAGAGAGAGAGAGAGAGAGAGAGAGAGAGAGAGAGAGAGAGAGAGAGAGAGAGAGAGAGAGAGAGAGAGAGAGAGAGAGAGATGCAAAACAACCTAGTATTGAAGCCAAGCGTGGCCTAACAGTCAGTGTTGCCAACTAAGAACACTACATCAAATGTGAACGTCACCGTTTTTCATCATGATAATAATAATGACAATAATAATAATAGTAATAATGATAATATAGTTAATGATACCAGCATTGTCATTATTAGTGGGGTTAGTAGTTGTATTAGTAACAGTAGTAGTAGTAGTAGTAGTAGTAGTAGTAGTAGTAGTAGTAGTAGTAGTAGTAGTAGCAGCAGCAGCAGCAGCAGCAGCAGCAGCAGCAGCAGCAGCAGCAGCAGCAGCAGCAGCAGTAGTATAGTAGTAGTAGTAGTAGTAGCAGTAGTAGTAATAATTGTTGTTGTTGTTTTTGTTGTGATTTTGTTATTGTTGTTGTTACAAAAAACATAATAATGATAAATTTTGTTATTATGTTTTGTTATTGTTGTTATTATTAGTAGCATTTTTCCTTCAACTTTATAATCCCTCAA
>JAXIVD010002500.1:7500-47500 GCA_036785275.1 Cancer borealis
CATTTCATCTATAGTAATTTGCAGGAATTTCGAGAGGGTGGCAACGCCGGAGGGGATTTGGCGGGAAAAATACGACGTTCGATTGATGTGGTGCGATCTGGTAGGTATTTTATGGCTACCAACAGCCACAGCACACATCTGATTTAATTTCATCTTTCTCTCCGAGTATCGGACGCTATTATTAGTGCGAAGAAGGAAAGTAAATGAGGGAAAACCAGGGAGACGGAAACTAGAGGGTGAATGTCGAGCAGGATCACGGAATCGGTGAGCTGCTGATTTGTGAGGTTAATTTTGTCCCGTGCGGAGATTCCAATATGGACTCTACAGACCAATTAGGATTTCATTTTTATTGTTCTGCTTGTCGTTCGGATTCGTGCAGGATGACGTGACGATTGTTACCGAGTGCAGAGATGGAGAAATGGTGTGAGGAGATGGTGTGGAGGACTGTGGTGGAAGTGGTGGTGGCAGTAATGGCTGGTGGCTACGAGTGATATTCTACAAAGACACTGACTGGTTGGCCAAATGGCTCCCCTACAGGTATGCAAGAAGTAATGGTGCTCAAACTATTATGGAGCCTGAAACGGGGGAACGCAAGGATGATAATTCTCCCCCATACAGACCCTTGCGCCCTTTGCTCTCATATATTTAAAGTACGTGGGGCATTTCCTACATTTCTTGCGTCATAAAGCCATAATGAGCTCTGTCATAAGGCCGAAAACCAGGTGCTAGTCTTATACACACGCCCTTAGTCGACAACGTGCGGCGTCCGCCAATGAAAATACAGCATTTTCCCGCGAACACAGTACAAAGCCGCAGCCTGAGAAGGTAAGGCGTTGCTTCCGCTCGCTATTGAACCAATGAGAAGTGGGCTCTTGGCGGTGCGGAATTCTGGCTGGTAGCAGGGAGGCAAGCAGCGGGGCGGGGCGGGGCGGGTCGCAGCCGCTAACGGTCAGAGAGCGTCACTCACAGGCCAGAGTGTGAGAGAGAGGGTCGCGCGACAACTACCTCAGTCAGAGTGCCCCCTATTAGTGCCAGCATGCCGCGTGGACGCCCCAGGGTATCCGGGGTGGCGGTAGACAAACCGGTCAAACCCCGTGGAAGGATGTCAGCTTACGCCTTCTTCGTACAGACGTGTCGCACAGAACACAAGAAGCTTCACCCCGATGAAAGCGTGCAGCTCGCAGAGTTCTCCCGCCAGTGTTCTGAGCGCTGGAAGACCATGTCAGAAGCTGAGAAGAAAAAGTTCCACGACTTAGCAGACCAGGACAAGGAACGCTATAATCTTCAGATGAAGGACTTCATTCCGCCAGGAGGTGTCGGAGGACGTCGCGGACGGCGGCGAGGCAACAAGCCGCCTAAGGACCCCAACAAGCCCAAGCGCGCCCTCTCAGCCTTCTTCTACTATGCCAACGACGAGCGCGCCAGCGTGCGTGCCGCTAATCCCGACTTCTCCGTGGGCGAGGTGGCCAAGGAGTTGGGGCGGCAGTGGAACGAGCTAACCGAGAACGACAAGCACAAGTATGAGAAGCTGGCCGAGCAGGACCGCGCCAGGTATGACAGGGAGATGACAGTGTACCGGGCCGGGGAGGCCCCACCCAAGAAGATGAAGGCTACCAATGGTCACCCCGCGGTGATTACTCGCGTTGACGACGATGACGAAAATGGCGTTGCTCCTGACGATGACGAGGACGATGAGGAAGAGGAAGACGAGGATTAATTATTGAGGTGTTGGAAACGGTAGTGTTGGTGTGACGGTGTGGTGATCAGTGTTTATGATATGATGTACAAACTTATTTTTATACGGCTAAGCTCTGTACATTTTAGGGTGTAAGGCGGCCTGCAGGCCTTTTCTCAAGGATCTTCACCACAGCAACGTATATCAGGACCATGTACTTAATGACCTCATTTTTGAACGTTTAATTTAGTTTTTATATTTTGTATGAATAAACAGGAAAATTAGTGCGTGTGTGTCTTTCTCCGTAAACAGAGCGGCCAGATAACGCCCCTGGCCATCGTGGCCCCGGGCTGCCAGGAGGCCACGGGAGACAAAATTTACATAACCAAGTACGACTCGGCGCCATTTTTAAATCTGAAAATTATCTAATAATGTCTCCCTGCTTCCTGCCAACCTGAGTCAACATGGTAGGGGGCGTTATCTGGCTTGGGTGGTGAATGAAATAAAATAACATAACATTTCTAAGTATGTATGGTGTAAGGGCGCCAAAATACTAACCTGCAAAATGTATGGTGTGGGAGACAAGGCTGAGTTTGCAGTTAGCGTTATTACTGAAGTGGTAAGTGGTGCTACGTACACTTAGGTAGTCATAGGTGAATAAAATAACCAGGCAACACTCGAACAAAACTGGTAAGGAAAGGAGAAAGAAACAATAAAAATCTGACTAAGGATGAGATGACAAGAAGGTTTAGGTAAGTAGGAAAGTATTGTGTATACCTACACCTTTCTCAGGACCACCGGATCTAGTTATATAATAAGGGTAAGGGGAGAGGGGTAGGTCAAGGCATAAACATTGTGGAACATCCCTATCATTGCAAGATAAAGCAATACACTTTGATCCTTACATGCTAACAATTTTACCTACTACAAGAAAACCTGGAAGACCATAAGAAAGACACGAAAAGGACAAAAAATAGGGAAACAACTAGTACGCCATATTAAATTATTCTCAAGGTGACCAGTGCGCCCCCCTTTTATTAAACACAGCAAAACCCTTGTTAAATGAAGCATTCTCTTGTTGAAATCCATAATAGATAAGGCCATTGACGTCTAGCTGGCAACTGAGCAAATTATATGGAAGGTAGAGGAAGAGAGAGATAGAGATAAAGAGAGAGGAAGGGAGGGAGGGAGGGAAGAGGTAAAAAGTTAATAATGGTGGTTGCGTGCACCAGAAGGATAAAAGGAACGGAAAGGAAATGTGCGAATGAGGAGACTTTGTGGGTTTAATATAGACGTGAGAATATAATTACATGTTAGTGGTTAGAATACGACGAAGTTTCGTCGGTATGTGGAAGACGTACGATAAGGATGATGATTATGCATACTAGTTATGATAATGATGATTGACTATACTAGTGAAACATGTTTAAGTAAAGAAAATATAAGTGGAACAAAATTATAGGTTGCATCTTGGACTTAGACTTATCAACGTAGTTACGTTAAGTTAGGTTATCGTGTGTATGGATAAACACTATTAAGCCATCATTACATAGAGTAATTAACATGAATATACAGCTATGACCGTATGTTTTATTAATTTTTTAAAATTTTTTGTTAAAGTACTATTGCATTGTTTGCTAATAAGTGTCGGTGAGAAATCAGCGTTAAATGGAAATAAAATACTATTATGGATAATACATTATTTGAACATCCGAATAATATTAAGTTTATTGAGCATTAAAACAAACAAATTCAAATAATGCTATACGATATATGAATCATTCTTATCAAAATAATATAAATAGCTCCTTAAACCTATCGACCACAGAAAATCTTACTACCCACATTAGTGACAAGATGTAAGGAATATCAATCTACATCACATTTAAACTATATGATACAATTAAGAAGTGGTGTTTTATAATTATAGCAATCATAAACTAATAAAATACAATGGAAACGTTTACTCTCCCAGTGACACCGAACACATTTGAAATATTTTCATTAATATTCCAAACAGTATTTCTATGGTAATTTTCCAAAATTTAATAAAGCTATTTCGTTAGTAATGATAAATCGAAGCAATGTTTTCAATTTATTAGAATATATATTGATAAACCACGCGGCAATATTACACTATTACCAATATAAATCATACAATTGAACACAAATACTGCAATAAAAACAATAAAAAGACACAACATAATTATTAAGTCATTAATATATATACAAAAACAAATGAAAAGTATTTAATAACTCAAAATATCGACATGAAAGCATTGTTTACGCGGCGCCATTGCTCCCTCACACGACCTCACAGCCCCGTAATAAAACATCAATTCCGGCGTCTCCATCACCTTTACACAACACTAACCAGGTGAGAATTACTTATTAATAGTAGGTGATAGTATAGATAATGAGGTATAGTCGTTTATACAGGTGTGAGGGTGTTAAATGAGGTGTAAGGTGCGCGTGTCCAGCCGTGTGTGTATATCTTCTTCAGCCTGTCCAGACTGACCCACGCGGTATGATACACTGTCTTTTTAAGAATATTATGAGTTATTTACATAGCTGAGATGGGTATATACTGTAACTAGACAGCTATCTCTCTTCCCTAGTGCATTGTAATAGAGTGTAGGAGTTGAATGTTGTGTATTCTGGTGTTGGGTGCTGGTCTGGGGTCCTGACCAGCCATCAGCTATGCATCCAAGTGGTGTTTAAAATTTTTACGTGACACGCCACTCGTATTCCTGAGTCTTCCTGGGATGCATTTAAATAGTTGTGTTGGGGTAAAATGGAGATAAGGTTAGCCTGTAGGGAAAAAATGGAGATAAGGTTAGTCTGTAAGGAAAAAATGGAGATAAGGTTAGCCTGTAAGGAAAAAAATGGAGATAAGGTTAGCCTACAAATTTTGAGGCTCTAAGCTAAAATAACTTAACCCTAAATCCAACCTAACCTAATTCCAACCTAATCCTAACCTAACCTAACCTAACCCTGCGGGACTGTAACCAGATATCTGATATGTAAGTATTAACCTCGGGAGAAGACGCTAATGTTATCTCCATATTATCCTACATTCTTCCTCTCCTCTCCTTGGGTTTGTGGCTTCTTGTCTTACTTGTCCCGCGTTGAGGTGTAGAATCACCATGGTCGACTTGGGAGTCCACCGCCCCTACACTGCTTCACTCCTGATAGCATTAATTTGGTCAGAGATTAAGTTGCTGAGTGCTACCCTTGGAGTGTGCTTCTTGCAGGGTTAGGTCTGCTACACTATTTTCCACAATCATAAATGTCAGGGTTTTTGCTGAATTAATCAAATTTTAACATGTGAAATTTTTATAAATAATGTTAGGATTGATATGGAATTGTTAGTAAAATTTGAATGTACTTGTATCAATGATATTTGGTAAGTGTTAAGTCTGAATGTGTTGGACGATTCTGAACGTATCAGTGTAATATTGTAGTACTGCACATAATACATATAATACTGAACGCATGTAAAGGTTTTAGTGTACGTACGGTTGACTTTGCAAAACCCATAAAAATTCTCGATAATTGTACGCATCACTCCGAGACAAAGTTGCAACTCACAATTACTATTATTTGATATTAATTAAACAAAACCTTTAGTAACCTGACACAAGCCATCATAGAGACTTACGATATGATATGATTGGTTAGGTTAGGTTACAAAGGGTCTGGCTTGATTTAGCGGAGTGTATCTTGATGTACTTTATTACCAATGTTAGGTTAGGTTAGGTAAGGTTTCAAATAAAGTAGTCATGAGTCAGGATTTTGTCTTAAGCCCTAATAAAAAAAAAATGCCGTTGGTTTTGTAAAGCTGACTGCACGCTTAAACCTGATCATATATTCAGTATAATATGTATCCTGTGTAGTATCCTGGTCTTGTCTGCTTGTCTGGTAGCGTATTCCATCCGTAAATCCAAAATTCTTATAAATCGAGGGTTCTCTGTTCTATCTATTTATATACTCAATTAATATACCCTTAAAAGATACAAGATAAGGCGATTAGGGTTTGGGAAGACCTGACTCTCTCTTCCTACTCTGTGACTTGTTTCTTTGTAGGAGAGAATACAAAAGAGAAGCTTCCCAGACCTCTCACACCGTCTCTTTTGGTCACCTTACACCACCAGCAGGATATACACGGTGCTAATATTCTTGTACTCCACACCATGGCGCATTTTATCACATTACATGAATATTTAAAGGCAATAATAATCACAAAAAAGATAAATCAATAAGGGAATGAATTATATTGTTGGTGTTGCATGCCATTAAGTTTTATTTGTGGGCGATGGAATCTTAGTTTCCCACACACTACATACATTAGGAGGCTATAGTACTCCCAGCACACTTTCAATCCTATGTTTCTTTACCAGTGAGGATGGAGCAGGAGGAGCTACAGTATGAGGAGGTAGTGGAGGCCGGGGAAGGAGGTGAAGAGAACTTTGTAGGCGCCGCGGAAGACGACCACCACCTCAATGACACTGACCAGTCCATTGAGACCGAACTAGAAGCCATTAAAGGTGAGACTTGGAAATACATAACACGGTCTAAACATTATATACTTTGTGATGATAAGTGGTTGAACGTTGAGTTATTTGATGTATAATTTAATGTTGTTGGTACACTCTCAAGTATATTATGTGTGTATTATTCTTCAGCTTCTAACCTCTGGCAGCTGATGATCTGGATGCATATTCTTCTGTGATTTGAATGCAGTATTATTATTATTATTATTGCTATTGCTATTATTATTATTATTATTATTATTATTATTATTATTATTATTATTATTATTTTAAGTTGTAATTGGTTGTGGGGCTTCTCTTATAATGGTATTCAAGCTTCCTCCAATTTATTTATATCACCTAAGTATGAGGTTAAGAGGCATTTATTTTTTTATTATCTGTGAACTAGATTTTGTTTATTATCTGAAGTAAGTTAGTTATATATACACACAGAGCTTCAACTATTTTATTGACAACTAATTAAAGTTCAAGATCAGACATTTCTCAAGCCAATTAGAATGTCTTTAAAGGTTTCTTAGTCTTCAAAATATACATAACTTTTCAATAGATTACATTTCAATAGCATATGAGGAAGCTTTGCTTACAACTTTTACTTTAAATAACTATGAACATTATAACCAAGTGCATGATGCTTATAATTGCACATTTATATCATCTATCATCACAAGTAACCATGCAGGAAGGATAAGATGTCTTTTTCTATGACTGTCAATGATTATGTAACAACACAACATAAGCCAGTGTTATAAACCAGGTGAGGTCACTACACATACCTATTACACTTGCCACACCCACCACCCCACAGCACGGGTCAGAGAGATGGAGGAGGAAGCCGAGAAGATCCGCCAGATCCAGTCAGAAGTGGACAAGCAGATGAGTCTTGGCTCTCCACCAGGGGCAGCAGGCGCCACTTCACCTCTCAACATGTCCCTGGAAGAAAAGATGGAGGTGGATGCACGGTCAATCTATGTGGGCAATGTGAGTTTTGACCCGAGTGTTGGCAAGTGTGAGGGGTGGAAGGTTATGGTGCAAGGCAGAGACAATGTGAGGTGTGGGGAAGGGGTGAGGGGGAAGGTGTAATGATGAGGAATAGTGCTGTAGGGAGGGTGGCCAGTCATCCAATGTGAAAACAACCGCCGCTCCTGTTTGATGAGAAATCTTCTCCCTGAACACCTCTCCTTCATCCTCATAGACTCATGAAAGTAATCCTACAGTGATATATATTTTATTTTAGGGGAAAAAACAAAACATGGGTACTTTACATAACATTCAAAATATAAAGTTACATAATACAACTGAATATATAAAGAATGTATGTATGATATTGTCAAGAGTGTACACAAAGTATGGTGTGAAGTATTGAATGCAAACACAAACTTTACTACATGCATACATACAATATATAGTAATAATAACTACTATACCAATAATTTCATACATCATTATTGCAATTCTTGTCATTTCTGGTCTTTTTAATGACACCCATATCTAAATTCTCGTCATTTTTCAGTTGCACAGTTCTCCTAAATGATGAACTTCATAACTGGCTCTTCCTTAACTCTTCTATTGCATCTACTCGGTCCTGAACATGTTTGTCTTCTGGTCTCCCTTTAATCATTACATTTCCGTGCAATACAAACACGTAGGATTATTTTAGTGTGACTGAAATGCAGATTGAACGTTGTGGAAATACTGTAGCTTGCAGGTTTCAACTTCTCATGGGGACTGTATTTTCTCTTCCAGGTAAGTGGGTGTTTAGTAATTTAAGAGGTGTTGCTGGTTGTCAGTAAGTACTAATTTCTGGAAAACCCCAAATATTTCAAATGTAGTTGATATGTATGTATGTATGAGATATGATGAGGAACATGAATACTGTATGTTATTGTACATTATATTCCTTTTCTATGTATGTTTGTTTTGAAGTGATTTTGGTGACAGTATAGGTGATGTGATGATGTGAGTGTGTCTCAATATGAGTGAAATAGAGGATCAGACACCCTTTGTTACATTAAAACAGAAGGAAAACTAAATACAATAATATGTTCATTAGATATAACCTTACTTGTAGAATTTGTTATAGAATATGCAACATTAACATTAACCAATACTTCATGAATATTAGAAAATAACCTTAATGACAACTAATATAAGGAAAACCTGACCGTAATATCTCATAGTGAATTACGTGCCATCATCATCACCGCTAATCCACATAACACAACACGTCACTAATCCTGCCTCTCGGGTTGGGTGGCGCGGGGTTGGCCAGGTGGACTATGGAGCCACAGCCGAGGAGCTTGAGCAACACTTCCATGGGTGTGGGGCAGTGAACCGGGTCACCATCCTATGCAACAAGTATGACGGCCATCCTAAGGGCTTTGCATACATTGAGTTTGCTGAGAAAGACTCCGTACAGATGGCCATGGCCCTTGATGAGTCGCTGTTCAGGGGAAGACAACTCAAGGTAAGGGTGTTGGGGTGTTCTGTATGACCATAATATTATAGGATAGGCAGTTTTGTATCTTCCTGCAATCTTTATAGAATTAGAACTAGTTATGTTAAATCTAATATTACAAGAGTTATTTCAGTTGTGTATTCATCATGTCTTCAATGTGTTATTATAGTCTACTTGATGCTGGTAGTCATTGCATATTGATATTTAGAGAACCATTTTTATTATTTTGTATATTTTCACAGCCATTAACGCTTGAAATCATACAGATCTATGTTCTATCTCTGGTTGCTCATCCTCCCTTGATGATGACATGCATGACACATCCTCCCAACATGTGTATCTCTGGTTGCAAGCCAAGCGGTGGAACACATGTCAAATGGAACGTAGGTTACAGACTGAGTGGTTTATAAAGTCTCCTGTAAGTGTGGGATTCTGCTCTGTTCTGGGAAAAGGGAGTCACTGCAACACTGCTCTCACAACACATATACACACACACACACACACACACACTACATGGAAAAAGTAAAGCAAAATAATAAACACTTGTAAGAAGGATAGCATACATACAGAAGTATTAGTATCTGGAACAATGAAAAGAGATCCTTTCCTTTCATTACTTTCCTTTGCACAGGTGATGCCTAAGAGGACCAACAAACCTGGCATCTCGACCAGCAACCGACCACCCCGGGGAGCGAGGATGGCGCGGGGCCGAGGCAGATTCTACTCTGGCTACCGACCCACCAGACGGCCCTCCAGGTACTCCCCCTCCATGATGGTATTGTTGTAAGAGGGAGTGAGTTAGTGAGTGAAGAGTACTTTCTTTACTCCCTTCTCCTTTCCCCTTTCTCTCACCCATTTCTTGCCTTTTCTTACACAGTGGTCCCCCACAAAGCATAGGGTTAGTCATCAAGCTGGAAGGATTGACCTAAATTTTTGCTCAGATTATTCTCTCCAATGAAAGTTTCTATTACCGTCTTATTGACAATTGTAAAGTTGTGAAACCTTCAAAGTATTTCATTATTTTCTTTAAGGAGGAATCTGATTATGGTATCATTACTTTTGAATTATGCTGTATGAAGACATGTTAGGGAAGCAACAGTCTTCTCACCACCACAGTCCATCTAGACTTTGCCTCATAGTACATGGTTATTCAAGTCTGTTGGATATATATTGAACCGCTAGGTTGCACTTCAAGCTAGTTATCTCAAACCAGATTAGTATTCAGTGAGTCTTAATTCAACATCATGATTGTGTTTCTGAAAACTGTGAAACAACTACAAGTGAAACCCACAACTGCATACTTAAGCCTATTGTTTTAGGTAGGAGTTATATTTGTAGGGTGCTTCCCACCACTGGTACGGATGAAGTTTGATCTTTCTCTCACCTAAACATTACTGTGTTGTTCAAAAATATAATGGATACCACCTTATGGGCACACTTATGGTTGACAGAGTTGACACCAGACTAAAACACTGTGTGACCGGAACAAAAACAGCTTAACACTCACACCTGACACAATGCAGCTTGAATATTACCTGCTGCTGAATACAAATGCAACTTACCACCTGACTGTTGGTTTGGATCTATACAGTGTGAGTTGTACACTGTGTTCACAATTAATATATATATACCTGGCTCCTATCCCCTCCCTTTAAAGTGTGGCAGCTGAGGCATGTCCTCTGGATGTTTTGGGGAGAATTGAATCCCTCCTTAATAGGAGGAAGAAACACTACAGATGAGGGGTTCCCCAGCCCCCTCTCTCTCTCTCTCTTTGAGTTGCCTTTAATGATTGGCAGAGAATCCGGTGGTAGTATTCTTCCTAGCTGGCTGTTGATGTACACACCAGGCCGCGTCCCCACAATTAGGGTACTTCACAATTATAGTTGTGATAGGACCATACTTTTGTTTCATACAAAATTTAAAATCTATCGTAACCTATTATTGTGAAGACAGTGTAGAACTGTATTTATTTTTACCAGGAGTCAGGATGTGAGTTGCCTTTGTGATGAGCAGCAGATCCTATTGAAGGTGTGAGTGTAAGGTGGCTTGGTTCAGGCCACAAGTGTTTATGTGTGGTGAAGACTGTCAGCCATAACTGTTCCTATAAGGTGGTATCAAGCCTAAACCAAGCTCCATGTGGAGTCAGCTCACAAGCTGCTTACGTGATGTTGCAGAATGAGCAAGATGGTGTCCATGATCTGGCATGCATTTCTTCTTGTTTATATTGATGAGTACGTGCAATAGGGGTGTTTTATAATAGCTTAGTAAACACAACTCATTAGACATGTGTGCTGTCCTCATGTGTTGTGAGGGTGTGTTGCAGACAAACAAATGAAACAGTTATTTGTAAAGTGGTGTGGATGGGCAAGTGTCGTAAAGGTGAATTGTGTTGGCACATTTACCTCTTTATTTATTCGTACTATTTATCTATGAATAAATATGATATGGTAGTTTAGAACAGGTGTAAAACATCTCATTCACAATTATGGGTTTTTTCCTGTAAGTGTTTTGCTTGGTGTGAATGCATTTCTAAGGTCGGGAAGGGAGTTATTATCACTGCTTTTAGACTATTTAAAATTGATATAGTTGATTTATGCACATGGCATTGTATATATTGTGTGGCATAACATTTGTTGCAATGGTTTGGGCGTGTGGAGAGAGTAGATGAGGAACGATTAGTGATAAGGATGAATGGGTCTGATGGGAGAGGTGTGAATTTCATAGGGAGACCACAAAGGGGATGGACAGTGTTAAAAGAATATCAAAGCAAGGGGAGAATGCTTGTGGGTAATAGAGTTGAATGGAAAGCAGCTATGAATTCATGAAGGGAGACATAGCCTTGATGGGAGGTCACTACATCTGCTCCACTGATCGGGTCAGGTGGAGGTAAGGGGAGGGATCTATTGTGTTACAGCAGGAGTAAACAGTAATGGTGTGAGGCCCTGATGTGGAAATCACTAGTTATGGTGGAAGACTTACCCTCAAGCAGTGTTACAGTAAAAGTCGGTCCCATCTCCCTTAGAGACTCAGGGAAAGATGCAAGAGAATACTCGTGGATGTATGTATTTGACGCCTTGTCTCGGCTATCCCACTTTAAGGGGAATATCAGCCAGATAGATAGGTAGATGGATAGCATTTCATATACTGATGTATCTATCATGCATGAAATAGTGGTTATTGGGCTGGGTTGGCTATACCCTTGGTGGGGCATCATTGGGTATGGGTTGTTGCTTGCTTTGGCCATGTTTGTATGAGTCAATTGATCCAAGAGTGTAAATTTGACATGCTTGGGGCTGTTTTTTCTCCTGGTTCGAGCAGCTTATGGCTCTCAGGGCCTGTTTTTATGATCCAGATTGATCCAGATTATGAGTGGCTTACAGCTCACAAAAATGCAATTTTAGTTGATAATTTGTCAAAATTGCTGTATTGTTGTATATGATATATTATTTTACTAAAGAATCAATTATATGTATATTTTGTGGTATTATTTCCAGTAAAGAATAAGTTTCCTTGATTTTATCAATAGTGTGTGCGCTAACACTATTTAAGTCAGCAGTCACATGTACAAGTTGTTTTATATTTGTACCATGTGATTCTGCCTAATTTTCTGTATTTCTTGGTCTCTTACAAAGGCAAATTTAAGAAAACATCACAGTCTCCCTTCCCTCTCTATGGTAGAAGCTTGAAACTTATTAATTCGTTACTTTTCCTCACGACATGAAAAGGAAGACACAAACTCGGGTGATGATAAATGATGACTGAGTGTACATATACATGGTGTATGTATGAACCTTTTGTGTTAAGTGGGGAGTCTCATCATAAGGTGGAAGGATTGATGGCTCCTACACATGAAATACTCTTGACCATTCACTCTAGTAACCTTGTATGATCTGCAATAATAATTAAAAGTACCACAGAAGTAGTTAGAAGAAACCACAGTCAAATTTGAAAGAGAAATTGTGTCAGTTTGTGGAAAAATTTGGACGAGTGTGTAAGGAGGAATTTGAGTGCACGAAAATAAGAAAAAATAATTAGATGAACAAGAAGGATTGGTGGTAGAAGGAGGAATATTGCATTGAATGGTGGACTGTTCGAAGAGGTGGAATGTTTTGAATATTCAGGGTCTAAGATTACTGTAGGTGGAGCGGTGAAGTTTAGGATCAATGATGTAGGAAAGGTGTTGGGAGGAATGAAGGAAGTGGTAGTTATAGAATGATGGGAATGAATGTAAAGGAAAGATGGTATGAATGAGTAGCTATACCACCTGCACTATATGGGGCTGAAACATGATGTATGGCAGTAGCAAAGAAGAGATTAAATGTAATGGAGATGAGGTGTCTGAGGAGTATGTGTGGAGTATCAATCAACCAAACCAACTATTTTTACTGCACATCAATACTGCAGTGCGTCCTTACTTAAGTCATTACAATGTAATCCCAGCCATTCCATCGGATGTTCCGCAAGTCATGGTTAGCACAGTTTTGTAACACCACTTGGATCAGTAACCCTTTATTCTTCACCATTCACACATAGCTACTTTCTGCATAAGTATTATAATACAGGTACATAATCTTTTATCCAATATTCTGAAAACACCTCCCAAAACCAAACAATTTTTTCAATGGATAGCATTTGCAGAATTTTGTGTTCTTTTTGATGTGGGGTGGGCGGGGTTTTGGCGAGATTTGCCTACAACACATATCACCACACCTACCACTACCACTACTATAACAATAACATCATTGATCTACCCTCTTCTCCAGGATCCTCAAACTAGTTGTTTTGTGCTTTTACTGCATGTAAGTATATTTTCAGGTGTTTAGTTATGTTTGAAATATTACTTTGTTTGACTTGAAAATTTAAAAGTTAGTTAATAGATTTATGATAGACACTGACACTGACATGACTGTTGGGGTGTTGGTGTTGGCAGTGATGGTGTGTTGGTGACACACTTCCTTGAACCTTATTACGTTTTCTGAAGTTACTCACATTGTTAGCAAATGATAATGTCACCAACACTGCTGACATTGACTCTCAGCCATCATGTTGCTGTCGGCTGTGTCGTCATCGTGTTTTGGGTGGAACTTTACTTCGATATTAAAATTTACATACTAATTTCATAGTCTGTATTTATTTCTTTACCAAAAACAACGCTAAAAACTAATTCTGAAATGTGCGAAATTCTGGATTCCTGAAAGTGTCTGGTCCTTAGGGTTATGGATAAGATATTACACACTTGTATTCCATTGTTACTGCTCATTTTTTTCCTCTATTGACAGGCCTTTAGATTAGTGACCTTTCAATGCATCTCCACCTTAGAACACCTCTCAATATGTACTTATAAATATTACTGACTTAAAATTTAATTATTGTACATTTTATAAATTATTTGCTCATTATTTTGTCAAACTATTTAAAAGCTTTCTCCCTCCTACCTCCCATTAAATCTTTCTGTTTGCATCGTAAATCTTCATGCTCACCTCCTTTTGTTCCCTTTGTATATCCCTCAGCATCCGCTCCGTTATTTTGGTTGCGTTCTTATATATATATTTATTTTTATTCCTGATAAGATGATTGGCTTTGTTCTAGGATTAATTTTTATTTATTTTTTTTGTCTCTTACTCACACCAATCCTTATCCTACACACCTCATTCACTCGGTTTCACTAACAGTACTGAGGTTTTTGTGTCACTTGCCCATCCCTTCATTGCAGGAAATAGGTGAAGAGTGACAGTTTTTCCATTGATGGATATTTCAACTTTATATTTTTTATTTATTGAATTGATTTTTTTTTCATCAAGAATATGCGACAACCATTTGGATAAGAGAATTTCTGGCTTGCTTTCTTTCTATTTTTTTTGGCTTAATTGCTGTCACTGCTATTCACTGGGGTGGGGTTAAATAACATTAGATTGTACAGATTATCTATTATATGAGATACTGTTTATACTGCACATCTACCTGATATCAAATTGACGAACTTTCAAGAAACATTTAGGGTAAAATTCAGAACAGTTACCCATTTTGTCGTAATTCATCCTAAATATTTAATGTGCTGAACACAATTGATTTTTATTGGTATATGACTATGCCCTTTAAATCTATAATGAAAACTAGACAAATGTAAAAATCTAGAAGAAGGGGATTGATGTGAATGTGCTTTATTGTTATTGAATTGAAAGCTGCTGCTGGTTTTCTCTTAATGCATTACTCACAACAAAACAAAAGGAAAAACTTAGCTAAAGTATATTCACAAATGTAGAATAACCTGTCAAGTGAAGGTTTCCCGGCTAACGATATTATTATACATGTGCATACTTTCGGTGTTGTAGCTTTGCCTCATTTTGTTATCTAAGGATACAGAACATTTGAAAAACATTTGAAAGTTGAAGATTCATTCATACGAGGGGAGTGTATACATTGCTAATACATGATCAGCTTTGAGGCTAAGATTATGTCCCTATTTTCTGTGACATGTGGGTGGTGTAGGTGTAGGTGTTAGTTGGGATGGAAGTGAAGGGCAGAACAGGTGGTCAGTGGGTGAGGCAGTGGTGCAGTATTCAGTTTTGGTTAAAAAGGAGATGAACTTTCGATTCACTCCAATTTAGAAAGTAATGATACTTGTAGGGGACCACTGTATTTTTTCACCTCATTTTACCACTTATTTTCTTGCAGTTTATCATCATTTGCATACATATTTAAATATACATTTATTTTGTGTACTTAAGCATCTCAGTCTTCTTTGCTTTCTTCCCACAGGCTGTCAAATTTATTTATGTTCTTATTTTAATATTTTTGTCATTAACTTGAACTCTAACTTTCTTCCATCTTACAACCTTCAGCATTCTTTCTCTGTGTTGGTTTTATTTATTTATTTATTTATCATGCTTTTTTTCCCATATTTTTCATACATTAAGATGAAAAATATACCAATGTATAGTCACTATTGTCTTTCCATATTTTGTACAGTTGCAACAGAAATTTCTGAAACACTGTGGAGACATTTGTTATCGCATTCTGTATTGAACACCAATCACTGACGTTCTCTGACATTCACATCCATGTAGATCAAATAACCAATAGTATAACAATTTAATATTATAAAGAGTGAGATTCAATATGTTCAAAATTTATTCGTGTATATCAAAGTGTTCTGATGTTTGGCTCTTCTTAAACTGCACCATTATATATACATTAGTTGATGCGTATGATATCACAAGCTGCCAGATTGCACCATACATACATATCTATGGAGAAAAAGCTGCATTCATAGTGTTGCAACAAATAAGTCACTTTTCTTAATAGTGGAGGATGTTCAAGTTTGTCAGTAATTATTTCAAAGTAATGGTCAGTGTTACATCTCAAGATCATGTGATGCAAATGTGAAAATATTATAAGACGGATATGACGTGAAATTCAATATTTTTCGTCCTGGTTGGATGTTGTCATGGAGTAAATCCCAAACTTAATGAACATGCAAGTACATCACATTAACTTTTCAACTTCAATAGAAAAGTGATTCTTATGAGTTATCTTGATATTGTAAAGTAAAGTTATTATGGAGGTAAATATAGCCATGAGCTTTTGCCAGTTTTGTCATTAAGTTATATCTGAATTAGATATGCCACGTGTGTTTACATGACATGATTTTGTTGTTGCCAATGGGATGAGAGGGTCAGTCAGGTGGACACTTGATACTGTGTATGTATGCCACTCATATCATTCAATAAGATGGAATTCAATTAAGTTTATTAGCACAACACGCTGGTGCTCAAGAAGGGGAACGGCTCACTTTGTTGTTATTATGGTAGTGAACACTTGTGACACACACACTGTTGCCTTTGTGTAGTTACATCCTTTTGATAACATTGCTTCTGAATTTGGGTGTAGTATAGGTTGTAGTGAGTTAACAATGGTCCATGTCGTAGGGAGTTACACTCTTGCACCTAAAGCTTACCTTCTCAATCGGGCATCATTTGATATTCACTGGTGTTATCACTTAATCATTACACTTTAAAGCTACTTACAACTGTATAAGCAATGATAGGGATATTCTATGTTGATATGCACTAAATGCAAAATTGGTGATTTTTTTTATTTTGGCTAAAATTCCATAAGAACATAAGTAGAAATACAACATATCGTAAAATTTTCAACGATGCAGAGACTTGCTTTGTTATTAAACTAGTCCAAGCTGTCAAATCACATGTGGATCAATGTTACAAATTTCAAAGTTTTCACCTATAAAGTTAATGGAAAGAAGTTCTCCAATTGTTCAGGGAGATATGTATGGTATGAAGCAGCATTTTTCTGATGTCATCTGGCTGAGAGTGATGTCAATACACACACTCTATTGAAATTCACTACTTTATGCACACTTAATTAACCAAACTTGATTCACTGTCAGAGAAGTGTTCTAAAGTTTACTTATGTACAGTAAGGATTCTTTTAGTCTGATAAAACGTACTCATTTTGCCAACACAGACCTGCACTTATATGAGTGATCAGTGACATGTATATTTGTTTGACTGACTGAGTTACTTCTGAGTCAAAATTAACCTTCATAGAGGATGGCATGCTAATGGCTGATTCTTGATACTTGATTCCCTCATACCATTACCTTTAAAAGTATGTAAGTGAAATTATATTGAAAAGATGTAAAAGTAATTAGAATGAAGAGACCTGCAGGAAGAAAGATGGGTTGAGTTAGGTTTAGCTGGGGAGCTTCTTGTTGCCTCGTCAAAGAAGGTAACCGTTCTGTGTAACCTTTAGTCGTGGTCATCTCATGTGTCTTTCTCAGTCCTCACTGTGTAACGCTCATGTCAGAACAACCTTGAGAGGGTTGAATCAGGAAAAAAAGCCAAAGAGTTTCAGTTGTAAATACATAAACCCAGCACCTCACAGCTAGCGGGATTAACATGTTCAATTGAGGCTGCAAGGCTATAAAAATTAAGTCACTTCAAATTATAGTGTCATCATTGTTTACTTACTCATCCATTCATTTCTGCTCATCCAGACTACTTCAAAGTTATTTTATACGATCACACCCATCACTACAACCCAAACTTTTACTTTCTTCTATATAGTGTGTCTTTCAGATATATTTTAATTTTTATTCTTATCCCATCCTGTACCACATGCACTTTCTGGCATCATAATCTGAACCATGTGTGTGTGTGTGTGTGTTTTGTATGATTATATATTCATTTCTGAGACTCGCACATTATAGTGGGTCATTTTATACAAATTTCCCCGACATTTTATTATGTTCCTGTAGCTCACCTCCTTCCTTATTTTATCCTTTAACCTTTCATCGCTTGTCTATCTCTATCTATCTATTTATCTTTCCTTTTCAATGCAATATAGGGTGATGTTACATAGCATTGTGTGATTCAATACATGGCGAAAATATTTTGTTAAAGAAACGATGGCTAATTGCTTACTTAGGTATGTTAAATAGACCTTATTTCTATGTCTCGTGAGGGTGGCTGTAACATGAAACCTAGGATGTCCTCGCCCCTTTTTCATCTATCTTTTTTTCATACTACACTGAAATAAATGCAAAAGTAAATATACATTACTGGGAGAAGCTTGTATGACAATTGGAGATGAATGTCCTCCAAGGGGATGGCCATGACAGAAGAGCCTCCACCTCCATCCATATACTCCCTCCTTGCTTGTTCAATCCCTCCACCTCTGTCAGTAACTCTTTCATGCATGTACTCCTTTACCTTATCCTTCCATCTTACAATTGGATGGCATACTAGTACTAGTGAAATACATCTAAAAGAACAAAATAGAACAGAACAAGGCTCCTCCCCACCCATCTCTCCCTCTGGCAACTTGCAGACAGGAAACACCATGTACCGTGTAGAAAACGAGGACATCAAAATTTTAGAGTAAGGAATGAAGTTAGTGGTAGTGTATACTAGACTACCATTAATATTGGTGTGTCTTAGGAGGGGAATATCTCCATTAATAATAACCAAGTGCTGTTACTACATTAGTTAGTTAATAGGAACCTGTTTCTCGGGTATAGATAGATAGATATATTATACTAAGTTAGACAAATTTAAAAAGCTAAAGTACACATTTTTTTATTTAGTTTATTCTTCCCTCTGACTAACCTGATATCACCACCTTGCCAGTTGGTGTTTACAACCATGCTTGTCTGCTGCTGCACTTACATTTGTACAACGCTGCTGCTGCACTTACATTTGTACAACGCTGTAGTTATTAATGGTGTAGCTGGTGGCTTCTTAGACTACTGTAGTTGGAATGGTGGATGTGGTGACAGGATAAAGTATTGTGAATTATATCCACTTTACTTGAGTGTTGGTATCATATTTGTAGGCGACAGAATACTTTGTTTTGCAGGTTGGTGCAACGCAATGTTCACATATTAGGTGGCCTATAGTACATAGCATTACTAATTTTCTGAGAGCATAGTCTCTCCTATATAATGAGAAATGGGTGTATTTTTGTAGTTAATAGATCATAAACAATAACATCAGCACGTGCTCAAACGAAGCAGCAACAAAAAGAATATTTTGCTGCAGGCCATACATTAAAAGATGGGGACCGGTGCCTGTATGGTTCAGAGCATAAAGGTTGCGAGTTTGATCCTGGGTCATGGCAGCTTCTTGGTGAGCGGGGCAGCACTCTCTTGTTAACATTAGCAGGACTATATGGTCTGTAGTTACCTAGTTTAGAGGGATTATTGAATCACCTTTTTAATAATCATTCAGAGGGATTTATTGCTGCCAATGCACCGACAATTAAAATGTAAGATTTTCCATTTATTTTTATTCAATTATTTTGTTATATTTATTTATTTAATTGTTTTTTGTTTTTGTTTTTTTATCATGCCTGTTGATTTTGGATATCTGGCATTCATGTGGAAGTTTATTGTCAAAAAGCTTTAGAAAATTGCTGGCAACTAATATTTTTTGATGAAAGTGTTAAATTATCAAGTTTAAAGAGTTTATTTTCTATTTTTTTTTTTTTTTTTGCTGGGAGTTTGGTGCATACAATTTTTGTGGAATTATCGCTACCTTTGATTGATAACGGTCAGCATACAGAAATGGTAATTACATGGTGTCATTAGGTGGCTTAAGATTATCCTTCATGTCACCTAAATACCCTCATAGATTGACATTAGGCAGCAAGGGTGGCATGGGGCCTTGTGGCGTCATTTTCCTTTTCCTACGACAGTCCTCTCGGTGTCAATAAGCGGCATTGCTCGTACATGAAATAAGGTCTATTAAGCAACCCATAAGGAAGATACGTATAATATAATCCACAGTTCAATAAGTCTGGTATATTCCCGGCTGATTTCAAGTACAACTAACTTTGATCATCCTATGTTATCACTCCTACTTCACACTTTCCTTCAGTATTGTCAATTGTCATGGTCTGGGATGAAAGGGAAGACAGCTAGGGTGATGGTATGGTATGGTATTGATGATGAATGACTAGGCAGCATAACAGTTTGTTTTAAATGCCAGTAGCACACTTACATAAACCTTCTGTTCATTAGTTATCAGAGTGTGGTAAATGTTGCACAAGTGTTGATCATATTGTGTGTTGAGTTACACAAACCCAATGAGAAAGTGGCAGACACAGTGCATAGTGAGAACATGAATTAAGATTGTTTGGTTGTTTGGTTGCCAGCATCATATTTAAGTGAGCTTGTGGCAGGCTGGTGGGTAATTGTATGATTGGTGAAGTACATGATACAATATGCACAGTTTGACCAGTAAATGAATATATGAACTGCTAAATTTGAGCCCATTGCACCCTGTATAACAACTCTTTCACAAAATTCACTTATCCAAATAGATTTACAACTTCATATGAAACTTCTCTTTTGTTAAATCTGTCTAGAAGAAGTCCCCAGCTATGCCCCGCCTCTCCCACTTTGATTTAGTGGCAGTTGTTGAGGGTTGAAGGTTTGCTTTAAGGCTATAGTGAAGCACGACTCAATGATCTAACTCAGCTATAGTTGTTGGCAGTAACCAGTACACTTTATAAGATAACTGATTCATATAATTATTGTAGTGTTATATTTGATGTCGGTTATTTTTTGTCCTATCCCTCCCCCGCCATAAAATTAATATCAAAAAGAGGTTGGAACTAATATTACATGACCAGTGGTTCAGATTAATTAACTTCTATGCATAAAACATTAAAACCAGTTGGTAGTTTAAATCTTAATAAATATGTACTTTGCTTTAAAAAAAAAAAAAAAAACAGTAGAGCAACATATGTATTTAGTATTTTCAATTAATTGCTCTTTTCTATAGGCTTCTGCTTTGTTATATAAGTGTGTGTATGTGTGTGTGACTGTCAAGAACCTTACTTATGTGTGCTGTGTTTCAGTGTTTGTGTTTAATTAGTTCAGTGTTGGTGTGTTAGCAATGCAGGATGAGTTGTCAGATGCCTTCACTCTGTTTTGGGATTGAGTGCAACAGTACCATCTCTGAGACAAACATTTCACCTCACTTGTCATTTCAGGGGCCGGAGGTTCTACTACAGTCCATATTAAGTGACCGGAGGCAGGCAGGGAGAGGGAGTGAGAGAGAGGGAGTGTGAGGCAGGTGGAGGTGGTAATTATATGGTGGTGGAGGAAGTATTGTGCAAACTTCCAATTTATTTTTAGATTGATATATTTATTTATATATTCATTCTTTTTTTTTTTTTTTCTTTTTTGATAATTCATGTTTGTTTTTAAAATTTCTCTCCAATTTCTTCTTACATACTATAGTGTTGATGGTTAGTACTACATATCCAGGACATTGGAAGCTTAGGCCACTTATAGTTTTGTAGTGGGAAGTTACTTAAGGGGAATAGGGCTTATTTTTATATAACATAGTGTGTGTGTGTGTGTGTGCATGTGTGTGCGTACTTATGTATGTGTGCATTTGTATGTGTATGTGCGTGTGTGTGTGTATATCTGTGCGTATGTGTGCATGTGTGTGTGCGTACTTGTGTGTATGTGTGCGTGTTTGCTTTTGTGCGTGTGCGTACATGTGCGTGCATGTAAGAGAGAGAGAATGACTGAGCGAGTGAGTGTGTGCGTGTAGCTTCATGGAGAAGCATGCGTGTGGACAAGAGACCTAACCTCCCCCCTCCTCCCTCCCTCACACATCCTTCTCCGCCCTGGATGACTGTACCAGCCAACGCCACATGAAAGCTCAGTATTATTGGCTGATGCAACACAAAAAAGAATTCAAAATTATAATCTTTTGAATATTTTGGGGAGATCACAGGCTATCCTTAGGTAACAGTTGAGGCTTTTAGGAGTTATTAGAATGGTGGCCACACGAGAGTCTGCTGCGGGTGAGCCAGACTGGGAGACCAGCTGCTCCAGCGGTAAGATGTCCTAACCCTTCCTTTTCAGCAACATCTGAACCAAGGCAGTCACAGTCACAGGCTCAGGCACTCTCACTTTTATATTCCTTCATTACTTAACAACATCTTGGATATAAGAATACTGTATTAAGGTATTGCAAAAGAGTCCAGGAGAGTCACAACTAGTAGCATATTTTGTAGGTTATGTGTGTTTCTGTATGATAACTCAATTCCCTGAATGTATGATTGATTCTCAGTGACTGAACGTGTGCTCACCTTGGATCTCGTGTTAACTTAAATACGTCGTAAAAAGTACAACGATTCTTCCTTAAAGTGATACTCAGATGTAATTTGAACCTGATCAGTCCCAGTAAGGAGGCAGAGGAGGTGAAGTGAATTATTCCATTAGTAGGCGTCGTTAAAGAATTGAAGTAGATTAGAGGTGTGTGTGTGTGTGTGTGTGTGTGTGTGTGTGTGTGTGTGTGTGTGTGTGTGTGTGTGTGTGTGTGTGTGTGTGTGTGTGTGTGTGTGTGTGTGTGTGTACAGGATTTAAGTTTAAGTTCAACATACTGTCTCTATCTCCACTTTTATCTTATTTTTAGTTATACATCCACAGTTTTTCTTTACTTTACTTGATATATTTTTCAAGACTATTTCAAGTATTATCACTTCTATTTGGGAAACTATTTTCTCACATTATATAGACATGTAGTTATTCTTTCTATTTGTGTCGACTTGTTCTTGCATTACCCTCAGTTAAAAGGTGTTTTATACTACGTGTTCAATTTCCTGTTCTCGTATATACATTATGGTCAGATTATCTTGCTCTCGCTCTCTCTTTCTCATTCTCTCCTCATAGTCAGTTTTATTTTTATTTCTTCTTCCTCTGATGCTTGGTTTTGCCTTTATGGTCACCTTGCAACTTGTATTTATTATGACAGTTTTCAAGGATAGAGACCAGACTACAGCCACGTATTCCAGTTTGGTCATATCATGATAACTCGACTCCCTCTATGCATCCATCCTCTTCCATCTAATTGGAGGCCGCCACCTTCATGCTGATCACCATTCTGTGTTTTATTTTTGTGATAATATTCCATCTTATTATCATTCTTGCATTCTTTTCCTTTTTTTGTTCTTTCTTTTGCTGATTTTGTGTGTGTGTATTTATTTGTTTAGTTGTAACATACAGGAGGAGAGTTATTCTCGTACTGTCCCATCTCCATATTTCTTGTTATCCAGCCTGGCTTAAATTCTTTAATATTTCTTGCATGGACCACTAATCTAGCATGCTTCAGATATCTATGTATAGATTTCTTTCTCTATTGGAGCTATATTTTTTTGGTATTCTTTAAAAAAATTCAACCTTTTTTTCCATAACCTCTGGTATTTCTTCTCTATCCTTCAAAATTCTGTACAATGCAATTAGATATCCTCTTTTCCTTCTATTCAGTGTTGATATAGTGTCTGTTTGTGTGTGTGTATGCAGTGTGTTCATTCATAATACAAAATACACCGCCTAATTTTGGCATGCTTCTTTTATATTTATGTTATGCTTATTTTATTATAGACAATTGTCAGGTGTACTTTAGTTTTGAAAGTTTACTTAGATAAGTCTCATTAAGAACTAGAATGGGTGCAGTTGTTGACCTTGCGGTAAGCACAGTGATGATAGAGCAGCACCAGGGTCAGGATGCTGTTAGGTGTGTGTGTGTCCCCAAGTTAGGTGTAGAAGTTCATCTTATTTAGTGGCAGGAAACAGATTGGTATTATGAAGAGTATGAATGGGTTGTTACTTTTAGCTTTGTTCTGTATATCCCGCAGTGTTGAGGTGGTCGCCATACCCTATAACAACTGGAGCACAGGTGGTGTGATGAGTACTGCTGTCCTCCCTTCCTTCCCTTCCCTTTAACTTATGTTGTGACACTCCTGACTCACTTTAAAACAAGGAATAAATCCTCCCTGCTTGTCTGTGACTGTCTTGCCTGGCCAAGACCATCTTAAAAAAAATAATAAGCAAAAAACAGGCGAAAAAATTGTTTAAGAATAAAAAATAAAAATTCAGGGAACAAGTAAAAAAAAATGTTAAAATAAGAAAAAAAAGGAAGGTTGTAACAAAATAAAAAAATGTAAACAAAATTTTATTTACTTAACCTAAACATATATGTCCTGCCAGCTGCTGTCATAGTGATTGATGCACTCATACTGTAGTGCTGCCTCCTAGAAGCAAACCTGAACAAGAAGTGAGGCAGTGATCTGTAGCAGTTATACACTGCCGTGCATGGGATGGAGGATGGAAAGACGAGGAAAACATGAAAAGGACATCCTCTATTTCACTCAAAAAGTAACGGCATGAAGCTTGCTGTGATTGTAATAACTTCCTTCATGTGCCTGGTTCCAATGGAAGGTGTCCAAAAGGAGGATTAATGAAACAAGATAAGCCCAGGTAGTCTAACTTAGATACCAAGTTAGTGAATGAATACCAAGATACCACTGCAGAGGTATGGGGCTGCACAGGATGAAGTATAGGAAGCATACTCTTGAAGGACGTAGAAAGGAGAAGAGTTCTGGTAACATGCGATGCTGACGTGGAAAGAGAGTTTACTTCCTGAGATAATTACAAAGAAAATCATATAACACAGACCCTAGAGCTCAAACTAGATGGTGTGCAGTGTTCCACCCAGTCAAGAGAGGCTACACAAAGAGATCGTAACCCAGCATTACCACCTAGTTTGCTGTGACCAGTCGTATTTGTAAATTCAACCCGTTTCAATAGTATTACTTTTAAATGTGTGTTATTGTTCTTTATCTAGTATGGCACACACTCGGGTGGTAAGGATGTGGAGTAGCCGGGTGTGACCTTTTACAAGACGACTCTGTTTTTCCCAATCCAAGTAATTGTCCTTGGAACGAATACAGGATTATATTGACTAACACTAAAAGTTCACTCTTTTCAATACATCATGGTCTTTTAACAGTAAATTTAATATAATAAGGTATCTTCTCTGAAAAAAAGATATACCTTACGCCATTTAAGGTAATGAATCCTAAGGTACAGCTTCTTTATACCAGAAAGGCTACTTAAACGATAGCCTAGACTTGCCATGACACAAATGACTTATGGTTGTATCGGTAGAATAGTGGGTTATTACTAGTAAGAAGCAAATTAATTCTCTGAGAAAAAAAAACAAGGAAAGATTGTGATGCTGAATACAAATATGGCGCTCAGACTATGACGTCAAGCAGCTTTCTACAAGACTCGCAATGATAGACAATACTTATGTTACGCCAACATATACAATAACAAATACAGCTCGACTTCAAATCATAACCCCCATATATTGTGTAACCAAAATCCTTCAGTTACAGGTAAAAACTACTACAGAAAATGTGGCGGCAAGACTGACAACACTCCTCTCTGGGATGACTCAGACGTGATCAGTTGTCAGACGCAGTGGTAGAGTGAGGGTGTTGCTGTGTGTGTTCGTATAGCTGTGCCTCTATTGTAGCAGCCTAGCCATGTCAGCCCCAGATTCAGGCATCCATTTGGGCTTTGATGTGGTGGAGTTGGACGAAGGGGACTTTGAAGCTATCTTGAGTGAAGGCGGGGACGATAATGGCTTCTACACCCTCAAGTCTAAGCCTCCTGTGGCATGCAGGTGGGTGTGCGAGTATGCCACGAGACTGTCAGGCACTGGCGGTGAGGGGAGTTGTCAGCAGCGTCAGGAGGCACTATTGTCATGCTTGTCAGGATAGGTTATAGAGTTGTCAAGGTCGTGTATGTATGTATGTATGTGTGTGTGGTGTGTTCCTAGAATTGAGAAGCTATATGAATGCACACACACACACACACACACACATACACACACACAAGGAAGTAATAGCGTCTTCCTGTAGTAGTGGGGTCAGGACAAAGTGAAATAATAGCTATATTTTAGTAATGCATAACAACTGACAGAGAGAGAGAGAGAGAGAGGAGAGAGAGAGAGAGAGAGAGAGAGAGAGAGAGAGAGAGAGAGAGAGAGAGAGAGAGAGAGAGAGAGAGAGAGAGAGAGAGAGAGAGAGAGAGAGAGAGAGAGAGAGAGAGAGAGAGAGAGAGAGAGAGAGAGAAGAAAAAAAAGCGAGATTATTTTTTATGTATTATATCCGGATACGAAACCTTTAACCTTACACCCTCACATCGTCCGGCCCAGCTTGGCGCCTTCACCTCCGTCCACCACCACCACCACCGCTTCCTTAGCATGATGCAACATGGTGCAACCCGCGCTCACCTCTCCTCTGACACCCATCAAATAATCTTCATGTCTCACCGGTTTTCTACCCAAGCTGGTACGCAATATTAATCACCACTGATCATTATTGATATACATAAAGAAAAACACTTCAATTTTTTCATCTCAGCATTGACGTCAAACCCGTGAGTCATCTGTGTAAGTGACGTCACAGGTTAACGAACAGTTGAAGGTCGTGGTGGTGGTGGTAGTGCATCTGTGCCGTTGTTGTGCAGGTTAAATGAATGAAGGCATCAGAGAGACATCGGTGCCAGGGAGATCTCTGCTGAACGATAACGCTGAGATAAGCAAAGACCTTGGCGGTGGTGCCACATCTCTTACCTGCAGTGCCGCTCGTGGTAATGATGGTGGTGGTGGTGGTGATCATTATCTGTCATGGATCTATAACCCCTTTTTATCATTGTTATTACCTAGAGCATCATCGTTTTTTGAATAGGATGCTTTTATATTAAATAGTTTAGTTATGCATACCGCCACCCACCCACCCACCCAACCTCCCACCCAACCCTCCCACCCACTCAGTATATATGTCATCCCATTACATCGCCTCTACAAGCCAGCCAGATGTGAGAGGAAGGCAGGCCCGCCCCCTAAAATCTTACTATGACTCATTTCTGCCTGGGAAGTAATGTTCTGCCCTGTTGCTGCTGAAAGGCACGCATCTGTAAGTAGTTAATGAATTTAGATGATTCTCAAGACGTTAAAATTAAGAAGTGGATCTGAAATTTCGTAGCTGTTAATGGTGAATGCGAAATGAACTTATTATTATTATTATTGTTATTATTGTTATTATTATTATTATTATTATTATTATTATTATTATTATCATTATTATTATCATCATCCTCCTCCTTCCCTTTTCCTACGATTGTTGGGAAAGGTCAGTTTGGTGTCAAAGATAAACCAACACCAAGGCTTTATTGATATTTCAAACAAACAATGCCTCTCTCTCTCTCTCTCTCTCTCTCTCTCTCTCTCTCTCTCTCTCTCTCTCTCTCTCTCTCTCTCTCTCTCTCTCTCAGTGAACTTCCTAATATTGTGTTGTCAGGCAGCTGAGAAACGTTTGGGTATGAGAACGGAAAAGCCACCCACGGGAAGTCAGCATCTGTCAACATTTCTTTGTCCAGACTGAGTTGAGTCTGCCCAGCAACCACCACCACCTCGCACGGCACAGCTATGCTACGTTCTAACTTATTACGACTCAAGAGGGACAAAGGGAACGGTACTGAATCTGGGTGTCATAATTAGGGTACAGTGTAGAGGGTCTCGTCCCACAAGACTTGAATTAGGTTGAGGTCACACTTGACTAGGTTGTTAGGTCTTATATCGAACATGCTTGGTTAGATGGCTTTAACATTACTACTACTACTTTTACTTCTACTTCTACTACTACTACTACTACTACTACTACTACTACTACTACTACTACTACTACTACTACAATTATTCATAGTGTGTTGTATGTTATTATTTGCAAGCTTAGTTAGCAGGTCTTCTGTTGTGTGTACAGCAGAATGACTGGAGGCTGGTGGGTGTGCGTGAGGTTGGGTAAGGGTGTCAGGATAAGAGAGAGGTTGAGGGGGGGAAGGTGGGTGGACGGTGAATTCCCAGCAAGCAGTGTTCGTGCGTAAGTTTGTCAGCACTCAACATTTATTATAGAAAGTGGGACGTGTACATACACAAGGCCGTTCGTGTCCTTGTATGTTGTAACTCACATTGTATGTTAGTTCATTGTTTTAGTAGAGTGACACACGTAGACATGTATGTAGATTAGCAAATGAATACATAAATAAGCAATATAGGAAGAAGTACAGGTCCCTTCGGTGTTATTAAGGATAATATACTGTAAATAATCCTTGTGTGGAATCATATCCCACAACACGGAAGGCAGCGAGCGGTACACGGGCGGTGCTTCTCCCGCAGGAAATTCCTCGCTATAAATATTTTGTTACGTCAGCATTGTATTGCGTTTTCTTCTTCTTTCTTTTTTTTTCTTTTTTTTTTGCTCAGTTCCCAATTGTAGTTTAAGAGCGTGAGCTAGAGTGACATTTGATGAGAAACGTATTGGTGAAGGGTGATGTGTGGGAAGGGTGAGAGGGAGGGGTGTTAGGGAAGGCCCACACACACACACACACACATACACACACGGGCACCACATCCTGGACCAGTGAAGGATCGCGGTAGGTTCTGACATCACCATTCTAGCTCCTGATAATGCTTACGTGTTTTTTCCTAGTGTTGGGAAGAGCACCACCACTGCCTCTGTTAACCTTGCACGAGGCTTGAGGGAGAGTGGAGGTGAAGGTGGAGGCGGTTTGAGGGAGGGTGAAGATGGAGGTGGTTTGAGGGAGGGTGGAGGTGGAGGTGGCTTGAGGGAGAGCGGAGGCGGAGGTGGAAGTGGCTTGCTCTTAAGACTGGATTGTAGTTGACGTCATAAAGATTTATGTGGATCCAACTAATTAAATGGACACGCAAACCACACACACACACACACACACACACACACACACACACACACACACACACACACACACACACACACACACACAAGAAAAGTTTCATGGTGGGCTGTTTCTAAGCGAATATTTGAGTCGTACAGGAAACTAAAATGTGTCAACTGTAATAAGAGTCGTACCGCAAGCACGACTCAAAGCAGGCGTCGTACTCATGGTATTTACGTATTGTGCGACCGGTTCTTCTTAATGTTAGTGAGAGAATGACTTGCTCCGTTGCTCGTCAAGCTGCTTCAAGGTCAGGTTACACACCACACTTAAAGATAAAGTATAAAGGCGCTGATTTTGAGAGAAATATTTGGTGACAGGAAGCCAGTGTTGTTTGTCACTGAGATGATACAGCAAATAACATCCTCATTTTATTGTATCTATCTATCTATCTATTTATCCATCTATCCATCTATCATACTTAGCTTATATCCCCATTAAGAGAGGGTAGCTAAGACAAGGCATTTAGGATTCAGGAAAACTTTACCCAACCCTTTCTTCTCCTTCTGTACCCTTTCTTTGTACTCCTTTTTAGTAAAGATATGTTCAGTGCAGTGGATAATTGTGATGTTAAAATTGCATTATGTAATATCTGGACGAATGCAATATATTTTAAGATCATCTAATATGCTTTATAATATGTGCTGATATATATATTTTTTCAACTAAATGTTATAAGGAAAATGATATGCCTTCTGTATATAGCCGGAAGACTGCTATGCATAGAGGTCTCGTCCGGCCACCCATTGCATACTAAAACTACACTTGTATGTCTGTATGTACATTAATTATATGATGTTATGCCACGTTGGTGCTACTGGTAATATATTAATGAAAAAAGAAGCTTGCGTGACGATCAATAATAATTTAAGTGATGGTGTGTGTGTGTGTGTGTGTGTGTGTGTGTGTGTGTGTGTGTGTGTGTGTGTGTGTGTGTGTGTGTGTGTTATTTCGTGGAACTTGGAAGACGGGAGAAAAACAACGTATATAATTACACATTGCCTTGATTCGTAGGAACTTCAACCCTATGTGCTCATGTTACACACACACACACACACACACACACACACACACACACACACACACACACACACACACACACACACACACCAATGTTTCTGCCTTGTAACCCCCTAACTCACACTGAACATTCATGACAATAAAGTAAAGAGGAGGAGCAGTAGTAGCATCACGACCAAGACTACTCTACTGCAATCACATACAAACTGGTCACGACTAGACCTACACACTTGTCATTGACCCCTTGGTAGACATAGGATACGTGATAGTGATACATGATCCTGATGACACGTGACTCGCTATCCCTTCCCTCTCCTCCCCCACACCAGTAGTAACCTTATATTCTCCCCAGTCATGGTACTCTCTATAGAAATGTTCACTCATACTCGTTACTAGGCTATGAAATTATTATCTTTTCATGTGTATTTAACTAGAAATTACTGCTTTGTTTTATGAAAAGATGCCAAGTGTTTTTCTATCAAATATAGCACTTGTTAAAAATTTTCTTAGGAGTAGAAATTAGGTTAGGTTAGGCTATGTTAGGTTAGGTTACGTTACGTTAGGGTCAGAGGCAAGCAGAGGTAATGTAAGCCTATGAGTGAAATAGTGAGCTTAGGCCTCGTAAGGTAAGGTTTTTAAATGGATATTATATAGGCTACATAGATATATAGATAGCTAGATATGTAGGCCTATCTGTGTGGAGGCAAACCTGTAATGAATGAAAGAATTGTTATGAGTGTGTAAGTGTAAGTGAGTGAGTAAGTATGTGTGTGAGTGACAGTGAGTTAAAAGTGTACACGTGCTAGAAATTATAAACTTAAGAACAGATAATGACATGAAGTGAAGTGGTTTGCTAGAGTGATGAAAAAACACGAGTGGAAGTGAGTGAGTGAGTGAGTGGGGCAACGGGCGTAGTGACTAGATAAGGCAGATTAAAGGGACCTGAAGTGGCTAGGGTGAAAAATGCGGGGGAGGAGGAAGCGATAACACACACAGGGAGGCAGACTAAATAAATGAAAGGTGAAAGGAGGACAATAGGAAGGAGAAGCATAAGAGGAAAGGAAAGAGGTGGAGACATAATGATTGGTGTTATAAAAGGCCTTATTATTATTATTATTATTATTATTATTATTATTATTTTTTTTTTTTTCATTGTTATCTTTCTTGCTATTCCCATTGTATCTTTTTTTTTTTAATTTTTTTTAACTATTACTATTTTGTTATTGTATATTATTGTAGTTTTTTTTTTTTAATTATTATTGTGGATTTTGTTTTTTTGTTCAATTTTTTCTTCTATTTTTCTTAATTTTCTTTTCCTTCTTGTTCTTCTTGTTCTTCTTTTTCTTTTTCTTAATTTTTTTCCCTCTGCTTTTACTACTACTACTACTACTACTACTACTACTACTACTACTACTACTACTACTACTACTACTATTACTTTCTTTCCTACTGTGTGTATAACAGGAAATGGTTATGAAAGATATATTATTATTATCATTATTATCATTATTATTATTATTATTATTATTTTTTGTTTTTATTATTATTGTTGATATTACGTATTGCACTAGTACTTTGTTGTTAATTTTAATCATCATTATCATTATCATTATTATTACCATCATCATTGTCATCACTATTTTTAGTATAATCATTACCATGCTCGTTCTCGTTGTCATCATCATCATCATCATCATGTGAGGCAGGTTTATAAACACGTATCCGACACACTCAGCATCACGGGTGTTGGAGGTAGTAGTTGTTGTTATTGTTGTTGTTGTTGTTGTTGTTGTTGTTGTTGTTGTTGGTGGTGGTAGTGGTGGTGGTGGTGGTGGTGGTGGTAGTGGTAGGGTTCGTTCTGTTTCTTTCTCCTCCCCACCTCCTCCCCCACCTCCCCCCACCTCCTGATGTACTGTACGAGTAGGCTATACTAGTTATTATTAGTTTGTCCTCTCTCTCTCTCTCTCTCTCTCTCTCTCTCTCTCTCTCTCTCTCTCTCTCTCTCTCTCTCTCTCTCTCTCTCTCTCTCTCTCTCTCTTACTCTTAATTCATTCACCCAATAGTCTTTACATTAATTCTACATCACATAACTAAATAAATAGATAAAAAAAAATAAATACACCAAATAATAAAAAAAAAAATTACTAGACAGATGATTATATAAGTTTACCAAAAAAAAAAATCATTGTAAGAAGAAGGGATGCAAGAAAACCATTCTAAATATCACTTCTAAGCTTCCAATGGCGTGTGTACAGAGTGAGTCTTATCTTTATAGCCTATTAGAGAGAGGGCGGGAGTGCTTGTCTGCTCTGGGCTGGGCTGGGCTGGTGGGAGGCGGGGCATTAGCAGATCAGCGGTGTGGGAGGAGTAGGAGAAGGAGGAGGAGGAGGAGGAGGAGGAGGAGGAGGAGGAGGAGGAGGAGGAGGAGGAGGAGGAGGAGGAACAGTAGCAGCAATATAATGAATAGGAAAGACAAGAATGATAACAATAACAACATTAATCAACAACATTAACTAACTTGGTGTGAGGGAAGAAAGGAGTTGAATTTTTAAGCACTGTGGCATCTTAGGAATCTGTATTATTGGTTAAATTTAAATGTTTCTTTCTCCTTATTAAGTTTTACAGTAATATTAAATTGTTTACCTAACCTAATCTAATGTAATATAACCTAACCTAACCTAACCTAACCTAGCTTAGCTTAACCCAAATATTTACAGGCTGTCATCCATCTTAGCATCCAACATCCAGTCTTTCTACTAAATTCATGTTAATATTCACTCAACTACAAACAGTCATCCAATTTGAAGGAGTAATATAATAGTAATATATATCGTTCCTCGGTGACAGACGCATTGCTTCTTCACTCTTGGCGAGACACGGTGGGGAGTAGAATGGGTGGAGGAGGAGGAGGTGCTGTGGTGGGGTGGGTGGTGGGTGGGTGGGTGGTTTAGGTACAGAGGTGTGGAATTTGAATGATGCAAGATTACTGGGGGAGTTTAGGGGGGGTAGGGCGGCAAGATAACTGGGGTGGATTGGGGGGTGGGGTAATTTACTGGGGTGGGGGAACTGGGATGACTGAATCTGGGAGGCATACCAACATATTATATACTTGATTGAATCTCTCTCTCTCTCTCTCTCTCTCTCTCTCTCTCTCTCTCTCTCTCTCTTTCTCTCTTTCTCTCTTTCTCTTTCTTTCCTTTCCTTTTCTATCTTATCTTCAGCTAAGGATTTAACACACACTCATTCACCGTTTATATAATGATAGCAAAAAAAAAAAAAAAAAAAAAAAAAACTCGTTCATCAGTACGTTGCCATGTGTCTCAGAGCCTTGCCAATTTCAAGGTTACATTAATATTACACATTCAATTTCACCGTTGTTACTTGGTCTGTTTAGGGGATGTGTTTATACCGAGGTAGTACATACATCAATACATTTCATTAAGCTCAATTTCACGTTATGTAGTGTAAACAATGATTAGAATGCGTGGGGGAACTGGGATGACTGAATCTGGGAGGCATACCAACATATTATATACTTGATTGAATCTCTCTCTCTCTCTCTCTCTCTCTCTCTCTCTCTCTCTCTCTCTCTCTCTCTCTCTCTCTTTCTCTCTTTCTCTTTCTTTCCTTTCCTTTTCTATCTTATCTTCAGCTAAGGATTTAACACACACTCATTCACCGTTTATATAATGATAGCAAAAAAAAAAAAAAAAAAAAAAAAAAACTCGTTCATCAGTACGTTGCCATGTGTCTCAGAGCCTTGCCAATTTCAAGGTTACATAATATTACACATTCAATTTCACCGTTGTTACTTGGTCTGTTTAGGGGATGTGTTTATACCGAGGTAGTACATACATCAATACATTTCATTAAGCTCAATTTCTCGTTATGTAGTGTAAACAATGATTAGAATGCGTGGAGGGTGCTCACTGCTCACCATGCCACGCCACGTCACCAACCACGAGGACGAACGTTAAGCTAAGGGCCAGCAGAGCCAAGCTGACCAAAGGGGTGACGCCAAGGTTGTGAAGGCGACGACGTGTGTTGCATAATGACCAATGTAGCACTGCCCGTTATCGGTACTTACCTACCTAGACCAGCTGTATAAGTGGAATGACATATACTTACACCAAAGTCCCTTAATATAACCAGACATTGTGTAATCTAGCCTTACAACCTTGTCTAGCAGCCATCGCGGCGACTCACTCCTCAAGAACAAGTAGAACGCGCAGAATAACTTATAGTGATGCTCAGTGATACCTTAAGTAGTTATTACCTGATGAAATAGACGTGACAGTGTGTGGCTGGCTTGCAAACATCGCCCTGGTTGTATGTCATGTCACTTTTAATGCTGAGAGTGTTAGGCGCTGTATAGAATGAGCTAAGCACCGTTAATAAGACGACTACAGCTGCATGCAACTCGCGGATGTGGGTGATGAGGTAGTTGGTATATGTGAAGGATGACAATTGAGGGAGAATAAGGAAAAAAATTGATGTTAAAGTGAATTTGTGTTTAAATTGATGGTGATGAGGCAGTTAGCGAAACAGGAAAAAAAAGTTCAGATTGTCCTTTCCATCTGTCCTTGATATAGTAGTGCTTTTGAAGAGGTTTGCTTGATAAAGAAAAAGGAAAAAAAATAACATACTTTAAAGGACTTTATTTCACATTTGTACTTTTAGATCACACTTTACTACATTCTATTTTGTGAACATTGAAGTGATTGAGACGAGAGCATGAAGACACTTTAGGAAATAAGTGGACCATCCTCTTATTGGACCACTCTTGCTGTTTGTTTTTACAGGAGTGACAATTAAGGAGTTATTTTTATATATCTAGTTATGTGCGTGCGTGAGGGAAGGGTGATAGGATATGGTGTTATACATAGTTAATTTCATCAGCCGGCGGATTAACTAAATGAAAAATTACTCTTCCAGCGTGATTCAGAAGCGACAAAACTAAAAGACTGGACGATAATCTAGAATACAGGAGGTTTAATATAGATAGAAGAGCCTGCCAATTAGTAAGGTATCAGTACATGTGATCGCCTTTATTGTAATGAATTGCACACTCACTATTATTATTATTGTTATTATTATTATTATTATTGTTGTTATTCCCTTGACTGTGTGCACTACTCACACATAAAAACAAAAGACTTACATGAGTAGCAGTGCGCCTATCCCCCTCCCCCCTCCACAGCACCAGCACCGTGGCTTGACACACACACACACACACATACACACACACACACACACACACACACACACACACACACACACACACACACACACACACACACACACACACACACGTACATACACACACACGGACACACACACACACACACACACACACACACACACACACACACACACACACACACACACACACACACGTATACACACACACACACACGTACACACACACACACACACACACACACACACACACACACACACACACACACACACACACACACACACACACACACACATACTCACACATACTAGGTTTTCACAGTCCACATCGATATCTTTACACAAGGTCGTGACGGTCTGCATGAATATGATTTCCTTCTTACCGTGCTTCCCTCACCACCAGGCTGCAGGACACACTAACGTAGCTCATTATCTAATACTTATTCTTTAAAGCGTAATGTTGTCAATAAGCGACATTTAATCTGCTAAACATTAGAGTTGTAGCACAAATGTAACGTTTTCTGTCTAGTGTTGTGTCAGTATAGAAAACGTATCAGAAGGGACTAAAGAAAATAAACTCACCATATTTTCCCACCTGAGATTGAAGGTCAGTTGGTGACACAGTTGCACCAGTGGGCAGGAGCATGATCCGTTGGTGGTGACCCCTGCAGTGGGCAGTGTGTGGGTGGGGGTGTGGGGGGTGTGGGCAGGCAGGTGGTCGTCCACCTGCGCACCAGCCAATCATGGAGGTTGAGGCCCAGTAAAAATATCGCTGCTTGGCACGCTGGCAGTGCAAGGGTGGGCGGGGAGGGGCAGGCAGGGCGGGGCGCTGGTGCCAGGGCATCAAGGTCATGCCAGTGTGTCCTGGGCGCCTTGCCGTAGCCACTTGTCCTCCTCCGCCTCGGTGACTCGCCAGCCCTGCGCAGGGCTAGTTGTAGTTGAGTGTTGTGCTCGTGATTCTGGGCGTGGTGCTGTAACCACCGCTCCGTGCTGTGACCACCACCCGGTGCTGTGACCACCGCTTGCCTCGTTGTGACGTGTGCCGCGCGACGTGTGGCCTGACGTGAGGCCCGGGCCCCGCGGCGGGCAGGATGGCGTGGTGTGGGCGACGGGTGCCGTGCAGGCGGGGCAGCAGGTAATGCAGCGGAACCCCGCCGATGTGAGGCCGGCTGGCCCGGCACACAACCACGTCCAGCTGTTTGATCAGCTGGAGGTGATCCCAGACCCCATCCTGCCCCGCTCCTGCCCCGGGGCACCCACCAGTGGTTCGGGCACGCCTACGGGCCTTGTCCAATCCCATTCATGGTCCAGCGGGGACTCTCGTATGCCTCCCATGCTGGACCAGAACACTCGCCGTCAACTGGACGAGTTTGACGAAGTGATCAGTCGAATGAAGACTATGACAGCCCCCTTCCCCCCGGGGGCACCAGGTCCCCCGGACTACCCTTCCCCTAGCCAAGACCTCCCCTACCATAACCATTTCCAACACCAACCACCACCACAACCACAACCACAACCACAACCACAACCACAACCACAACCACAACCACAACATTATCACACACAACACTACCCCGACATTCAGCAACTAGATGAACATAACCAACACCATCACCACCACTATCAACAACAACAACAACAACTGCAACACCAACAACAACAACAACAACAACAACAACAACAACAACAGCAACTACAACAACAACAACAACAACAACAACAACAACAACAACAACAACCAATGCTTCAAAGCCACCAACACCAACACCTCCCCCATCCCCACCCCCACCACCTCCAACACCAACACCAACAACAACAACAACAACACCACCACATCCAACCACCACCAGAACCAATGACCCTCTCCTGTGACCCTTACGTCCCCTCACACTATCCCTCCCCCATGACTTCCCCCACCAACACCCCCACTCCCCCAGGCCACTCACGCCCCTCCACCCCTGCATCTCACCGCTCTTCGGGTGACCCCACGCCTGCACCCACACCAACACCCCTAGTCAAAATTGAAGTCACAGCCCCTACTGAAACAAGTGGAAGCGTCAGGGTATTGGGTCTTCCTCCCCTGGCGTGAGTACAACACCACCACGCCAACACCACCACTAGTTCCCCTCCAACACCACCACCACCACAACCACTCTCACGTGTACGCCTCCACTACAGTATTCACAACTACCCATGTCAATACCACACATACCCAAGTAGTAGTAGTAGTAGTAGTAGTAGTGAGCAGGGAGCGGTGTAAGGCCCTAATGATGGTGCTGGCCACTCTCCAATATTTGCTACTTAATCGCTTAAAAGGAAATTCCAAACCACGGTATTTCAAACAGCGCCATAAACTTTAAAACTTTCTCTCTCACACCTTCTCTCCTTCCTCCCTTCCTCCCTCCTTCTTTCCTTCCTCCTTCCTCCCTCCTTCCTTCCTTCCTTCCCTATTCCTTCTCTCACATACCCGCTTCTTTCCTTCCTCATTCACGAGCTCACACAGTTTGATATTCTTTCCTTCAGAGATTTGTGTGTTTGTCTATTTATGTTTCACTCTCTCTCTCTCTCTCTCTCTCTCTCTCTCTCTCTCTCTCTCTCTCTCTCTCTCTCTCTCTCTCTCTCTCGCTCATAATATATTTTCGTCAAATATGAAATTCTGTCAACTGCAAAGACGCCGCAGGTAAAGTTGTTGAAATGAAAGTTTTTCTTTTAAGAATGCAAATATAATTTTACCTCCTTTACATCACCTTAGTCAGACTTCACCTTGAGTATGCAGTGCAATTTTGGTCGCCTCACCTTGCGAAGGACATAGCAAACTTAGAAAATATCCAGCCTAGGGATACGAGGGTAATACAGTCTTTGTGGGCCTTTTGTAGCCTCCTTATATTCTTATGTTCTTGTGTAACAATAACACATTAGACACATTACCTGTATATACGTATTTATAGGGTGTAGCAGCTTTAATATGCTGCTTCAGGAATAGATAGAGGTCATCTTTAGCTACAGATAAGTTACCTTTATACAAACATAACCTATTTTTTGTTTAAATTAATACAAAAAATCTAATGGCGAGAGATTGGCACGACTAAACATTTATTACCATTGAGTCTGACATCACGTAGAGCAGGAAACACTTGGGGAAATGGACACAGATTATAACCTAACACTTACAAGCACCAGGTTACAAGGTCACAATTGAGACTCTTCAACACTAGGGGAAAGAAAGGAGTTTTATTTTTGTCATAGAAACAGCGACGAGAGGGAGAATTATGTGTACTGAAATATAGAAATGAAACACAAGCATGAGAAAGTGGTAATAGGAGACATATTAGCTTAACTCAATCCTCCATAAAACACAAGTAGGTACAACAGTATGAGATTGAACATGTAATACAAAACACGCCTAATATGACCTCTATAAAAGGCTATCAATCTGTTTAACATTCAACATATATATTAACTATGTTTTATGCAAATGATATGTGTTACTGATACATTTCACATCACATACACACATACATGCATACATAGAGATAAATATATTGCCGATAAGCCAAGCGTGGGGAGGCGGGTACATCCAGTATAATCTAGCTGTAGCCTTAAGTACGCCTGAAAAGGAAATAGCGGGTCGTCACTATGCGTGTGAGGTGTTCCCTTGTGTTAACTAGAGCGTATCAGAGCCACACACACACACACACACACACACACACACACACACACACACACACACACACACACACACACACACACACACACACACACGTGTCACCTCTTAGTACACACACGACAATCCTCTTAGTACTGCCGCTCATCTTTGTGTAGACCCGGGACGACGACGAGTACAGAACGTCAATTAAAACACACACACAAACACATACACACATACACGTACATTGGCGTTCATCCAGTTTTCCAGTAATGTACACAGTGTTCAGTATGCACCGTTGTAGGCAGGCCAAGGTCTGCCTACACCCTAAGAAGGCCTTAAGGAAAGAAGAAGGTGAAAAGCCTGACCAGTTTGTAGTTTTTATACATGTGTTGGGAGTGTCGTGAAGGCATACTAATACCACCCAAAAAGAGAAGGGAAGGGAAGGGACACCAGCTTGTGAAACTTTACTACCACCACCACAACGGGATAACTAAATGATACGTTAGTTAGTTGAGTCCTACTTCATCATCATCTTCAACGGGGTAACTAAATGACACGTGAAGTAACACACACACACACACAAACACACACACACACACACACACACACACACACACACACACACACACACACACACACACACACACACACACACACACACACATTTACTCATCCATACTTGTCAATGCAACGCCAAATGTCATACCAGTCATGTGTCACGTATATATATTGAAGTGAGTTGTGTCGCGTTACCAAAGTAGACGTTGTATATAGATAGGTTGTAAACAGTCAGCCATTGAACCCTACAAGTATTTTCTGCATCAAACTAGAAAGGTCATGAATATTGTAACAGCCTTGACGGTTCTTGTATTCCTGATTGTAGAATTATTGTATTTGTAACCTTAAGAATACTGGAAAGTGTATGAGGTTGTATGATTGTATTCTAAGTGTAGTAATGTATAGGAAATGAATTAGGGAAGAATACGGATTGATACAAAAAATGATACGTGATTTAATAGTGATTTTTGCGGCTTTTCGTATATTGTTTTGATAATGAATGGAAAAAAAATCAGAATATAAAGTGTTAAAAGCGAAATAGATGTTTAAACTTAACCCAGTGTTGTCACCAAGCTCGGTAGCAAACAAAAAAGATGAACAATAATTCAATAATAAAAAACAAAACAAATTATAAACATCAAGATTAATTATACATACTCAATCATTTTTCTTCTCACAATAAAGTAGTAAAATAATGCCTCTTAGAAGCAAACAAACAGGATGACAGATGAGAGGCTGGATGCGT
>JAXIVD010002500.1:52500-58659 GCA_036785275.1 Cancer borealis
GATGAATATTGCAATCCACTGCCAACAAGGGGGACACTAAGCATTGCCGTAAACCAAGGCTGGCTAGAGGAAGCACCAAGGAGACAGGTGCATCCACGGAAAGTGTGTGTGTGTGTGTGTGTGTGTGTGTGTGTGTGTGTGTGTGTGTGTGTGTGTGTGTGTGGAGATGGCAACGCTGTGGTAGATGTTTCGTATTGTGTTGATCCGTTAAGAAGTAAGACTAATTAATGACTGGGACGTGATCAAGAAGGACATTAAATAATAGTAATAATGATGATGATGAAAAAAATAAAAAAAATAATAATGATAATAATAATGATGATAATAATAATAATAACAGCAATGACCACAAAATAATCACCATACCGTTACGGAAAGAAAATAATGATACTTACGATAAAAATCACAACAATAATAATAATGATAATGATGATAATGATGATAGTGATGAGACAAATGACGATGAGGATGACGACATGGACGGTGACGGCGGATGGCAAACAAGCCATCGCTCTCTGTCTCCCCCCCCCCCCCCCCCCAGGCCTTTGTGTGGTGGGGGAGGGAGAGGGGAGGGAAGAGGGTGGGGAGGGGGAGGGAGAGGGTGGGGGGGAGGGAGGGGTATGGGTGTGCGGGCGCCAAGTGGAGTGTGTGCCAAACAATCTTGGAATGCAGAGAAAGAGAGAGAGAGAGAGAGAGAGAGAGAGAGAGAGAGAGAGAGAGAGAGAGAGCACTTACTATGCCTGGCCCTTCCTCTTCGTCCCTCTACCACGGCGACGACTCTTGGAATCAAATGATGCCCCAGATTCGGTAGTTAATTCACTCTCTCTCTCTCTCTCTCTCTCTCTCTCTCTCTCTCTCTCTCTCTCTCTCTCTCTCTCCTCTCTCTCCTCTCTCTCTCTCTCTCCATTATTGAGTGCTTTTCCTGCTTCATGTAAGGGGACACCAGCCTCTCTTCTTCCCTTCCTCCTTTCCTCCCTCCCTACCTTCCTCTTCTTACCTATAGAAGGATTAGGCTGCGTGGCCCCCTCCCCCTCCCCACTCCACCCCCTCGCCGCCCCCCTAAAGTTTAAAGTTTCACGCTCCCCAAACTTTCTATCATTCTAGCTGGCACCATTCCTTCATAGCTGGCGAGGCCTTGTTAGTATATTATTATTATTATTATTATTATTATTGTTAGTAGTAGTAGTAGTAGTCGTAGTAGTAGTAGTCGTAGTCGTAACTCTGCAATCTTTCACATTATTCTAGTCGTAAGTCGTCACCTGCATATTAATTATAACAAAAAAAAAGTGAATCAGTACATGAATTGATCAATAAATAACTGATGGATATATAAAAAAGATGATACTAATTAGTACATACATAATTTAACCCAATGAGAGCTGCCTTCAAAGAGTCCAATATTAGTAGTGTGGCTAGCGTGGGGTTAGTGATCCTTTCCTTCTACTAACAGGGCAGTAAAGACACTAAACCAATCATGACTTGGCTCCAAAACCTGTTAGCGACAAGTTATGCTTAAAAACCTGTCGCCCGTTTTCTTTTTAAATTGAAGGTTAGACTTTAATGATCACGTCGGTAAAGCTATCATCTCTCCGTGAGGCTTATGCTTGTTCACATAAGTTACGTTAAAAGACTTTGAACTGTTACTTAAAAACTGTCAATGTGGAGAAGTTATTGATGTTTTTATTAAAGGGAAGTGTCAATGAAGGGAATAATAAAATAAATACAACATGTCTTATAAGAATGAAATTTTTAATGGTGTAAAATTCATAGACATTATTAAACTGAAGTGATAAAATAAACACATCATGTCTTCTTTTTACAATGAACTTTGACATTATAACTGCATCAAGTACTTAGTGGAAAAAAACGTTAATTGTATACGAAAATAATAAATCGTAGGATATAGTATAAACATTTTGTGATAACTATTGTGTTTACTTGTCATAATATTTCATACAGATTATTTATGCTTGTCCTGCTCTTCCATAATTCACGAAACACATTTTTTCTTGCTTCTTATATTATATGGTTTCATATTTATTAGAGTCAAGATGTCTTTAAAAAAAAAGAAGATTACATTGATAGTGACTGACAGCAATTTGTCGTATAATTTAAATGCATAATGTTTGATACCTTGGAATAATTATTGAAACTGACAACAAATACAGATAAAAAGAAGTAAATAGAAAAATAATTAATAGATATACATATAATGAATAAATAATGAATAAATAAATGAATATATAAAGCCACTTTCTACCATTTCCTGGTCAGTTTCTTCACTAAGTATACGTATTTTGTGTTCGTTCTTATTACCAAGAATGTGCTGAGTAATGTGTATGTATGTGTGTATGTGTTGTGTGTGTGTGTGTGTGTGTGTGTGTGTGTGTGTGTGTGTGTGTGTGTGTGTGTGTGTGTTTGTACCACTGAAGTTCCTGACTGGTTTCTTAGAACGACAAACAGACAAAAGCGGCTTTTTGTATAATGTAAATTGTTTATTATTATTATTATTATTATTATTATTATTATTATTATTATTATTATTATTATCATTATTATCATTATTATCATTATTATTATTATTATTATTATTATTATTATTATTACTACTACTACTACTACTACTACTACTACTACTACTACTACTACTCTACTACATACTCACACACACACACACACACACAAAGAGAGAGAGAGAGAGAGAGAGAGAGAGAGAGAGAGAGAGAGAGAGAGAGAGAGAGAGAGAGAGAGAGAGAGAGAGAGAGAGAGAGAGAGAGAGAGAGAGAGAAGAGGGTGGAAGCAACAGAAGCCTTAGAGGGAAGAGGGAGGTAGAAGGGGAAGGAAATGGAGGAAGGAGGGGGAAATCTGGAATGAAGGAGGTACTACAGAGGGAGAGAAATAAGAAGGAAAATTCTGTACACCACGACCTCAAAGAGAGAGAGAGAGAGAGAGAGAGAGAGGGAGAGAGGGAGAGAGAGAGAGAGAGAGAGAGAGAGAGAGAGAGAGAGAGAGAGAGAGAGAGAGAGAGAGAGAGAGAGAGAGAGAGAGAGAGAATTAATACATCAACTTTATTAATATAGTACCTCATAGATATCCCTTCAACCTTCCATACTTAACCTCCCTTCCTTCCATCTTTCCCACAGGTACAAACGCGGCTGGAAAACCCAACCTACTACCACGTGCTGCAGGCCCAGAGGCGGCAGATGGAGCAGTACCTGTCTGGCACCACTCCACCCTCCGTCTCAGGATCGAACCCCGCCCCGCCTCCTGCCTGGCCTCACTCTGATCCCGGTGCAGCCCAGCCTACACCTCCACAATTCGGTAAGTTATCCGTTACTACTTCTATTATAACTATTGTTCATAATTACTATTACTATTATTACTGCTACTACTACTATTGCTACTACTAGTTTTATCGGTCTTAATCCCACCGCTGCCACCAATGTTGTTTTTATTTATTGTATCACTTACTACTACTACTACTACTACTACTACTAATAATAATAATAATAATAATAATACTAATACTACTACTACTACTATTACTTCTTCTATCCAGGTGCATGTGGTGGGCTTGGAGGGGGCATGGCTGCGTCCGCCCCCCGAATCCTGGGTGGAGGGGCGAGGGGTCCTTGCTCCCCCGCCGCCCCCCTCTCCACCGCTCCCCCGTCTGTTGCCTCTCTCTCCGACGCATCTGAGGTGAGTACTTACTGCCTGGTTACTATGTTGAGAGAAAAATATTGTTAGAAAATGTTAATATCCATCCACTTAGTTACGTACACACACGCACGCACATGCACATACATACATACATGCACGCTGTCCTGCCATGGCCCACAAGATGATGGCCTCAAGGTAAAGGTAGGTGGTGGTCTTGTCTGGTTTTTTATGTACTGTACATGTTGCAGCTTTTCAAAACAACTCAGGCATACATTTTGGAATAGTATTTTTTCTCGTTTTTTCATACATTTTTTCTGTAATTTTAGATATATTATTTTATAACATTATTTTTTTCTTGTATTTTCTCTCGTTTTAGCTGTGAATTTTAGACAAAACATTTTAGCACAGTATTTTCTCTTGCCTTTTCTTTATTTTTCAGCTGTAAATTTACCCGAAATATATATGTACCGCTTTATTTCCTCCATGATGCAATGTTTCTTCCATGGTGCAATGTTTAACGTACTTACCCATACATCCTCTGACCCCAGTTCGAGTCTTGGCTGGATGGGTCAAACGGAGTACAGACCACCAAAGATATTATGTAGTACCTGGTCACTAGTGGACTCTTGTGGGAAGTGTATAAGTTGTGTAATCTTGGTGAAACTAATACCACTCTCGGCCCTATGACGCAAGGCAAGTTTCCTTCTTTTCCTACTATTGGCCGTGCGTAAGGGATGAGGAAAAGTTCTTGTTTATATTGTTGTTGTATTTGGTTGTTATTTCCTAGTCCTTTGCTATGACAACATACACATTTTTTTCAATTTTTCTTTTAATTCTCCTCTTCCTTCTCCTCCTTTACCCAATTTTTCCCCATATTCCTTCTTCATACTTTTATTGAAATGCTCTTCCTTTCCCTCCTCCTTCTCCTCATGTTGGGAAGGAGACAGAGATGCACACAGTGGCATGGTGCTTGACTAGTCCTTGTCTTCCTTACTAACGCTAATGATGCATCCCTTGTTAGCGCGTCACCAATCACCATTAGTACTGTGCCCTGCTGGCGGTGGTAATGTAAAGGAGGCATGACAAGGTAGAACACACACACACACACACACACACACACACACACACACACACACACACACACACACACACACACACACACACACACACACACACACACACATCTCCATCGCCAAGTTAGGTAACACAGAACACCACCAGAAAGAGAAGGAGGTACAGCGTTGAATGGCACACTAATACTCCCTCGCTCCACATACCCCGTTTTCTGTTGGGAATACCTCAAGGGATGTATATTGACTCCCGGTGTTTTTTCCCCGCGCCGATGTCTCCTCTATTATTGGTCCGTTGTTGTCATTGTTTTACATTACCAACGCCTTGTTTTTTTTTTTTACTTTAGTGTACAAGGGGGATGAAGGACGTAATGCGAACACCCTACAACGTAAAAATAACTATACTCACGTTCCTCTAATTCCACGGAAGAAGGGGTAACTTTTTTTTTTTTTCTTATTTTAACGCTGCCGAGAAATGTTGATAATTTGAAGAAGTCTGGGGTGAAGGAAGGAAAAATTTGTAGCTTAGAGAAATAAACAGAAAACGAGGTATTTTGGATGTTTGGGGATGAGAGAGAGAGAGAGAGAGAGAGAGAGAGAGAGAGAGAGAGAGAGAGAGAGAGGAGAGAGAGAGAGAGAGAGAGAGAGAGAGAGAGAGAGAGTTAAAAAAATATTCTCATGCATCCCAATACTTTCTCCATGTCGCTTTTTTTTTATCCTCCGTTCTTCTCTCTCTCTCTCTCTCTCTCTCTCTCTCTCTCTCTCTCTCTCTCTCTCTCTCTCTCTCTCTCTCTCTCTCTCTCTCGCGATAAAATTTCGGTCAATGACTAAATTACACTACAGAGAATGTGTGTATTTGTGTATGTATGTGTGTGTGTATCTGTCAGTCTGTGTGTGTGTGTGTGTGTGTGTGTGTGTGTGTGTGTGTGTGTGTGTGTTCTCGTACCTATTAAAGTAGTAGTAGTAGTAGTAGTAGTAGTAGTAGTAGTAGTAGTAGTAGTAGTAGTAGTAGTAGTAGTAATACGTTGATTTGTGGTAAGCTATCGTTTCTCATAATATTTTTTTTAATGCTTTATATTCATCGTATTATTGTTATTATTATTTCCATTATCATTATTATTATCATTATTATCATCATTATCATCATCATCATTATCATTATTATTATCGCTCTGGTGGTGGCTACAAAAACACTACCACTGTATTTTCTGTAGATCGTAAAAGGTAACAGCAAGGGATGGAGCGAGGAGGGGTCTGGGAAGCCCCTCCTCTACATTCTCTCCTACAGAAAGACAAGGCGGAGAGGTAGCAGAGGAGGGGGGAGAGGGAGAGTAGAATCTCCCTGAACACTAAATGCCTCGTCTTGGCTACGTACTTTCAATGAGGATGTAAGTCAGGCATATAGATAGATAGATCGATAGATTATTAT
>JAXIVD010002501.1:0-7500 GCA_036785275.1 Cancer borealis
GGAACAACACTTCCAGCAGAAGAACACCAGGACACGAGGACACAAGAAGCAGGTCAGCAGGAACAACACTTCCAGCAGAAAGAACACCAGGACACGAGGACACAAGAAGCAGGTCAGCAGGAACAACACTTCCAGCAGAAAGAACACCAGGACACGAGGACACAAGAAGCAGGTCAGCAGGAACAACACTTCCAGCAGAAGAACACCAGGACACGAGGACACAAGAAGCAGGTCAGCAGGAACAACACTTCCAGCAGAAGGAACACCAGGACACGAGGACACAAGAAGCAGGTCAGCAGGAACAACACTTCCAGCAGAAGGAACACCAGGACACGAGGACACAAGAAGCAGGTCAGCAGGAACAACACTTCCAGCAGAAGGAACACCAGGACACGAGGACACAAGAAGCAGGTCAGCAGGAACAACACTTCCAGCAGAGGGAACACCAGGACACGAGGACACAAGAAGCAGGTCAGCAGGAACAACACTTCCAGCAGAAGGAACACCAGGACACGAGGACACAAGAAGCAGGTCAGCAGGAACAACACTTCCAGCAGAGGGAACACCAGGACACGAGGACACAAGAAGCAGGTCAGCAGGAACAACACTTCCAGCAGAGGAACACCAGGACACGAGGACACAAGAAGCAGGTCAGCAGGAACAACACTTCCAGCAGAAAGAACACCAGGACACGAGGACACAAGAAGCAGGTCAGCAGGAACAACACTTCCAGCAGAGGGAACACCAGGACACGAGGACACAAGAAGCAGGTCAGCAGGAACAACACTTCCAGCAGAGGGAACACCAGGACACGAGGACACAAGAAGCAGGTCAGCAGGAACAACACTTCCAGCAGAGGGAACACCAGGACACGAGGACACAAGAAGCAGGTCAGCAGGAACAACACTTCCAGCAGAGGGAACATCAGGACACGAGGACACAAGAAGCAGGTCAGCAGGAACAACACTTCCAGCAGAGGGAACACCAAGACACGAGGACACAAGAAGTAGGTCAGCAGGAACAACACTTCCAGCAGAGGGAACACCAGGACACGAGGACACAAGAAGCAGGTCAGCAGGAACAACACTTCCAGCAGAGGGAACACCAGGACACGAGGACACAAGAAGCAGGTCAGCAGGAACAACACTTCCAGCAGAGGGAACACCAGGACACGAGGACACAAGAAACAGGTCAGCAGGAACAACACTTCCAGCAGAGGGAACACCAGGACACGAGGACACAAGAAGCAGGTCAGCAGGAACAACATCGTTTTGAACACAAGGAACAGGGAGAGACGAGGACACAGCAGGGGGTAGTCCAGCAGGAGCAGCCTTTTAAGCAGACAGAACAAGAAGAAGTGAGCAGACAGCAGGCAGGTCTGAATCACTTTACACTCACCTCACATACAGACACGAGAACACGGCAGGAACACCAGTTGAAGGAGAACACACAAGATGAGACAAGGAGTGAACAGACGGGTGGGCAGCAGCAGCAGCAGCAGCAGCAGCAGCAGCAGCAGCAGCAGCAGCAGCAGCAGCAGCAGCAGCAGCAGGTGATACAAAGAGTGCAACAGGAGAGCCTTGGAGGTGAACAACACCAGCAGGCGAAGCAGCGTGTGACAGTAACACATCAGCAGCAGGCACAGCAGGAGGAAGCAAGGCAGCAGGAGGGTGTGTTGGTGCGGCAGAGTGGTAGTGAGGGCCAGGCCAGGGTGGAGAAAGGCAGCACCAGGCAGCGTGGGGGCGCGTTCCCCCTCCCCCCGCCACCCCCAGTCACCCTTGAGGCTGTGTTTGCACCACGAGTCCTCACCGTCCCCCTGCTGCCCACACCTACTCAACGCACGGAGTCACGGGAGTCTGTGGAGTCGTCAGTGAGTCAGCAGGACCTGAGTGCGGACACAAGTGAACACATTACTGACTCAACGGAGTCACTGGAATACGGCATCTCACTCTCCGCCACGCGTCCACAGTACACTGACTCACAACAGTCCGAGGAAGGCGAGAGTGAGGAAGAATTTACCTTTGCCTTCCCCAGTGCCAAGCCTCAGGTGATTGAGTCACGTGAGTCACTGAAATATGGCATCCCACTCTTTGCCACGCGTCCACAATACACTGACTCAGAGGAGTCGGAGGAAGACGCGAGTCAGGAAGAATTTACCTTTGCCTTCCCTAGTTCCAAACCTCAAGTGTATGAGTCAGATGAGTCACTGGAATACGGAATCTCGCTCTCCGCTGCACGTCCACAGTACACTGACTCACAACAGTCAGAGGAAGTCGCGAGTCAGGAAGATTCTATCTTTGCCTTCACCAGTGCCAGGCCTCAGGTGATTGAGTCAGATGAATCACTGGAACATGGCATCCCACTCTTCGCTGCAGGAACGCAGTACTCTGGTTCAATTGAGTCACAGGAGCAGGTGAGTGAACAAGAATTCCTCATTCCCATCATCATCACACGCCCACAAGTCACTGACTCAGACGAGTCACTTGAATACGGCGTCCCCCTCACAGCCACAGGTCCCCAGTACAGTGAGTCAGAGGAGTCAGGTGAGTCAGGAGAGTTAATGAGTAGAGAACGTATCGTGAACTTCATTCTGTCCTCGTTAGGACACCAAAGCAGGACACCTGTACCTGTACCTGTACCTGTACCTGTACAACACTCAGCACCACCTGTACCTGTGCAACATTCAAGAACACCTGTGCAACATTCAAGAACACCTGTTCAACATTCAAGAACACCTGTGCAACACTCAGAAATACCAGTACAACACTCAGCACCACCTGTACCTGTGCAACACTCAAGAACACCTGTACAACAACCATCACCACCTGTACCTGTCCAACACTCATCACCACCTGTTCAACAATCATCACCACCTGTGCAACAACCATCACCACCTGTACCTGTTCAACACCCATCACCACCTGTGCAACAATCATCACCACCTGTTCAACACTCATCACCACCTGTGCAACACTCGTCACCACCTGTTCAACACTCGTCACCACCTGTGCAACAATCACCACCACCTGTGCAACAATCACCACCACCTGTGCAACACTCATCACCACCTGTTCAACACTCGTCACCACCTGTACAACAATCACCACCATCTGTTCAACACTCATCACCACCTGCCACACGCCAGGAACATTTGGACATCCTACAGTCTGTGGTGTCCATCATGCAGCGCCTCGGCCTACCGGTGGTGTCCCAGGATGAGCAGGATCAGCAGGACGCCTCACACCCGCGCCGCCCCTCACTGGAAGACGTGTCCTTTGAACTGGAAACACGTGACGGCCTCAGACACTCCCTGGAACTCTTAGATGCAACACACTCACTGGAGCACAACACACCTGAGCAACACCAGTCACAGCACACGAGTCAGCAGGTGTCAGTGGAGCATGTGTTACCTATAGGAGGGAACCTGTTTGTTGTCGAACTTTCTGAAGACGACAAATCTACAGGTGTGCGAGAATCCATTGAACAGGTAGATCACAGGGACTCTATTGAACAGCTGGATCACAGGGACTCTCTTGAACAGCTGTTACCACTGTTATCACTTGGAATATTACCTTCGGAACAACAGACACTTGTAGATCTAAGGGAACGAGTACAAAGCCAGGCAGGTGTGTTCCTCTCAGACTCTAACACACAGGTAAATGGAGAGCACGTGTCGCCCTTAGACCAGGTGAGGCTTGTTGTAGACCGTTCCTTGGAAGACAACACATCCAACGACTCCCTGGATGACACACAACACTCCCTGGAACGCCTGGATGACACACAACACTCCCTGGAACGCCTGGAACCTACAGACTCACTGGAATTCCTGTCACCTGTAGAGACCTCACGCACAACACAGCATAGAATATTCACCTTTGACTCCAGGCCACAGATACAGGTGCAGCGCGTGACACCTCTGGAACAAACGGAAACCTTACAACAACGGCGTGGAATGTTGCTCTCAAGCTTCAGATCCCGTGTACCTGTGGAATCCCAAGCACCTGTAGGCTCACACAGGTTATCCTTGTCACCTGTTGAACACGAACAGCCACAAGCACCTGTAGAACGCATCACACCTGTACAGCAGCAAACGGCACCTCTATCACCTGTGCAACCCAAACAGCCACAGGTACCTAGAGAGCACCCTACACCTGTCAAGCACTCTGGAGTGCCTCTGTCACCTGTACAACCCAAAATACCTGAAATACCTGTAGTAAAGAAGCCCTTCAAATCCTCTCCAGAACCTTTGACACCTGTGGAACCCGAAAGACCTCAAACACCTGTAGAAAAGAAGCCTTTGACGCCCTCTGGAGTACCTCTGTCACTTGTACAACCCAGAAAACATGAAACACATGTAGAAGAGAAGCTTTTGAGACGCTCTGGAGTACCTCTGTCACCTGTACAACCCATAAAACATGAAACACCTGTAGAAGAGAAGCTTTTGAGACGCTCTGGAGTACCTCTGTCACCTGTGCAATCCAGAATACTTCAAGAAATTTCAATAAAAAGGCCTTTGAGACCCACTGTAAAACCTCTGTCCCCTGCGAAATCCAAAAGACCTAAAAAACCTGTAGAAAAGAGACCTTTGAAGACCTTTGGAATATCTTTGTCACCTGTAGAAACCAGAGAACACCAAACACCTGTAGAAGAGACACCTGTGAGACCCTCTGGAGTACCTTTGGAGTCACCTGTGGAACCTAAAAGACCTCAATCACCTGTAAAGTTCCACGTGATCTCCTTGCCTTCATCCTCACCCACACAGCCACAATCACCTGTAGAAAGGGACCACGTGGACACCCAAGACACACCTCTGATCATTATATTCCCCGATGAGCACCAGTCTGGGAGGCCAAACGGGGCATCTCCTATAGAAGTACACGTGATATCTCTTCCCTCTGTATTACGTGAACAGAAACAAACACCTACGTCACAAGTACAACACCCTACACCACAACACACCGCTGCTTCACCTCCTGCAACACAAGCGGTAGTTCTGTCTCCTGTCAACATCTTAAATCCACAAACACTAGCACATCAAGAGCCGGTTAAAGCTTTTGGAGATCGTCTGTTTGTTTTCGGTGCCTCAGCTGAAGACCAACGCAAGTCCCTGGAGCTTGACGACACCCTTGTGGACACTGTAGAGCGTTTCGACTCCAAGGAATCTATTGAAATATCGCCAACCAGGTCTCAGGAAACACTGGAGATCCTGGACTTTGATGGAGCTACAGGACAAGGGGCAGCAGACCAGCAGATCGGGTTGTCTATCTTCGTGACAGGTTCTCAGGTGCCTGTACAAAGCGAGGCACTGAAGGAGTTATCTGAACGCCTCAACAGCCCGACACCTAATGAAGAACTTCAACAAAAAATTCAGTCTGGACAATCCCAGCTAAAGGTCCAGCCTGTAAGACTCACAGGAAACCAACAATCACTCTTAGAATTTGATCCTGAAGAACCTCTTTCCGTGGAACTTCAGGAACAAGTGGACGAGTTCTTTTCCCTTGAGCGTATCACTCCTTCAGACCCCAACGAACCCACAATCTTCATCCTGCAGGAAGAACCTCGAGTGTCCTTGGAAGTCCAGGACACAAAGGAATCTTTTAAATCAGTGGAAACCTTAGATCCTGTGAGCTTTCATTTCTCAGGACGCCAGGCAGCAGCAGGGAGCCTCGGCAGCACACAGCCTGACAATCAGCATTTCAGGACTGTAGGACTCACAGAACACCAACAATCCTTTTTAGAATTTGATCCTGAAGAACCTCTTTCCGTGGAACTTCAGGAACAAGTGGACGATTTCTTTTCCCTTGAGCGTATCACTCCTTCAGACCCCAACGAACCCACAACCTTCATCCTGCAGGAAGAACCTCGAGAGTCCTTGGAAGTCCAGGACACAAAGGAATCCTTTAAATCAGTGGAAATTGCTGATCCTGTAAACTTTCATTTCTCAGGACGCCAGGCAGCAGCAGGGAGCCTCGGCAGCACACAGCCTGACAATCAGCATTTCAGGACTGTAGGACTCACAGAACACCAACAATCACTCTTGGAATTTGATCCTGAAGAACCTCTTTCCGTGGAACTTCAGGAACAAGTGGACGAGTTCTTTTCCCTTGAGCGTATCACTCCTTCAGACCCCAACGAACCCACAATCTTCATCCTGCAGGAAGAACCTCGAGTGTCCTTGGAAGTCCAGGACACAAAGGAATCTTTTAAATCAGTGGAAACCTTAGATCCTGTGAGCTTTCATTTCTCAGGACGCCAAGCAGCAGCAGGGAGCCTCGGCAGCACACAGCCTGACAATCAGCATTTCAGGACTGTAGGACTCACAGAACACCAACAATCCTTTTTAGAATTTGATCCTGAAGAACCTCTTTCCGTGGAACTTCAGGAACAAGTGGACGATTTCTTTTCCCTTGAGCGTATCACTCCTTCAGACCCCAACGAACCCACAACCTTCATCCTGCAGGAAGAACCTCGAGAGTCCTTGGAAGTCCAGGACACAAAGGAATCCTTTAAATCAGTGGAAATTGCTGATCCTGTAAACTTTCATTTCTCAGGACGCCAGGCAGCAGCAGGGAGCCTCGGCAGCACACAGCCTGACAATCAGCATTTCAGGACTGTAGGACTCACAGAACACCAACAATCACTCTTGGAATTTGATCCTGAAGAACCTCTTTCCGTGGAACTTCAGGAACAAGTGGACGATTTTTTTTCCCTTGAGCGTATCACTTCTTCAGACTCCAACGAACCCACAACCTTCATCCTGCAGGAAGAACCTCGAGAGTCCTTGGAAGTTCAGGACACAAAGGAATCCTTTAAATCAGTGGAAACTTTCGATCCTGTAGACACTGATTCCTCAGAACGCCAGGCAGCATCAGGGAGCCTTGACAGCCCACAGCCTGACAACATCTTGATCCTGGGTCAGCTGGATAATGGTGGCGGGCCGAGGGTACAGCAAGGCGAACAGACTGAGGAAACACGTACTGAAGACACACATCTATCCTCACTGCAAGAGGTTATTGAGAGCCTGATGGCCACCTTCCTGCAGGCACGGGAAGGCCACACCAGCCAGCAGGCCACGGACAACCACGTCACCAACTCCTTCCACGTCACTGATGGAGAGTTTGGTAGTTTTCCTGAAGCTTCCGATGTGTTCCAGACCACAGTGGTGTTGGCTAAGCCGGACGCTGCCGCGTCAGACCCTGAACCACCGACCATGACTCCTGGTGACGAAGGTCCTGCTACCTCCCTTCCCGTGACGGAGGGCGAGGTTACGACACTCCCCTTCACTGAGCAGGAGGTGTTCACTCTTCTCCCTGCTGAAGAGGAAGTGACTGCAATCCCTGGGGACGAGGAGCAGGTCACCACACAGTCACCTGCTGATGTTCACACCACCACACGCGTCCCCATTGAAGAGGAAGAAGTCACAACATTCTCTCACATCAGGAGGAAAGTGACCATGTTCATGCCCGAGCAGCAGGAGGTGACCACACTCGTCCCGCTGAA
>JAXIVD010002501.1:20000-22500 GCA_036785275.1 Cancer borealis
CTACCCTTAATTAATGTTCCTCTGCTTCTTTAACATTAACGAACCATTCTAATTAACACCTTTCACCTTAATATTCCCTTAATTAACACTAATTACGCACACCTTTACCTGTTACTTAAATAACTCACTCACTAATGCAGAGAAAATCATTAATATTTTACCTATCAATTATCTAACTTTTCCTAATGTGTTTACCTGTTTATTTTTTTTTACCTGTGGATTAATTAGTTCTATCTCAAGCGTGTTACCTAGTCAACTTGTGTCAGTATTATACCTTTGAATAGACAATATCGTTTTTATTTGTGTACGATATCTGAATGACTTTTTTTGACAGCATATTTCACTGGTCTATTGCTTTGAATTTCCTTATATCTTTTGTTTAATTTTATTTTTTTGCTGTGTAACTATGCATGCAAAAAAATAATTCCCCCCCAAATAATGAGTCTATTGTGTATACGTAAATAATTGTTCATTTATAACGGACTCAAAGTATTCAGTCATTTTCTTTTTCTCAGAGTACTTATGTAGAGTTTGTGATACTTGCACATATAATCTTTAGTTTAGCGAACACGAGGGCAAAGTTGTATTAGTTGTAGTAGTAATAGTAGAAGTAGAAGTATATTTTTGTATCGTATTGCTACACATAATGAAATAAATGATGATTGTATGGTGTGGTGTTAGTTTTGTTTCCTTATTTGTCATTGTTGTTGGTAATGGTGGTGGTGGTGGTGGTGGTGGTGATAGTAGTAGTAGTAGTGCTGGTGGTAGTAGCATTAGATAGATGATATCAAGCTCTATACATTTGTTTCTATGCATTTTGCTTGTAGGAGTAAAATAGTAACACACTTTTTTACCTAAATTTTTGGGAAAATTTTCGAGCCACAAAATAGAATATCCACTTCCGTCACACATAACAAACATGTACATAGATCAATAAGTAATAATATAAACTCAATTATTTACTTATAATCATCCTACAACCTTTCAAACGGATAACATTAGCGTGTTCTCCCGAGGTTAATACTTACATGTCAGATAGAATTAAGGTTACAGAATATCATGCAATATATATCAACTTCCGGAAACTTGTTAAAGCAAAATAGTCCTAACCACAAAATAAGTAGGCTAACGTTATCTCCATATTATCCCAGGGCCCATACTTATAAAGAAATATGATCTTTTCCTAACAGTGCGACTTAAGTGAGCTGTGACATTTTCCCACCTCAGTGACGCAGCTTCTGGGTGACTCAGACAACGGCGTACGCGGCCAAAACAACGCTACATTATAACAAGCATTCGGTTTGGATAACATGAAATTTAACCACTAAAAGTTTTAAAAAGAGTAGTTCTGCATCATCAATATCATGCAGAACGTCTCTCCTTTCACGGAGAGATCTTGGGCGACGTTGTGATACTGCTGCGGCTTCGGCCGTGTTCCATGTTATGATACGCGGCAACGGCAGCGCGCCTGAGACAAGAGTATAGCTGCTATTCCCTCCCGCACCCAAACTTAGCTATGAGCGAGACTGTGTTTTCCTAACAGTTACGAAGTTACGACTCGCGCTCAGTTTTTCCGCCGTTTTCTGTGCTTATGACAGTTTGATATATGATCATTGCTTTATAAGTATGGGCCCAGGTAACCCCAGCAAACCCTTACCCCTCACCTCTTCATCTTGTTCCCTATCTGACCTGCCTTCTTGTTACTCCTACAATGTAAACACAAGATAGTTACATACCTTCATTTCACGGCAAGTAGATATGTGTTGTAGGGTTGTTGTGGGTGTGTTCAGATGTCCTACGATGGCTGGCACTTGTTAATCTTAATGTTTATTCTGTTTCACTCACTCACTCACTCGGGCGTCCGAGATCAGTCAGATCACGGATGTATTTGTTTACATATTGCGCGGTTGCGCGCGCAATTCTTGGTTCTGTTTGAAATTATTATACTGCATTGATGATAATAATAAGAAATGAATCTAGGACGTAATCAAATAAAAATAATTAAAATATACATTAGTTATAAAGAAACCATCCGATAAATAAGGCAAAAAAAAGATCATCTGTAGCTTGAGGAGGAGGAATACGGAGATATTATTGTTGTAAAGTTGGTTCAGACGCAAGGGGACGGCGGATTCAATGCAAGTTCCTCGTGAGAATCATTGGAGGTAAATGAAACTCAGTGTGTATGAAAGAAGAACATACATTGTTTATTCAGTAACAGGTTACAAACTGTGGGAAGTGTAGCCGTTAAACAGGGCGCAGTTATGGTACTATCCTTGTGACGGCGTGGGGGGCGGCCCGCCCTGGCAGCCGCCGCCCCGCCGCGCCGTCTCTGCGCTAGTGAGCAAGGGCAGGGCCGCGCCGCGCCGCCCCGCTCCGCCCTGCCCCGCAGTGCCGGGTGGGGCGGGGCGGGGCGGCCGGGCGGGGGCCACCAGCAGGGCCGGGCACTGGTCAGCCCGACACTCCCCCGCCCGACAGAGTCCCCGCCCGACCCCCACCG
>JAXIVD010002501.1:25000-35000 GCA_036785275.1 Cancer borealis
TGTGTGTGTGTGTGTGTGTGTGTGTGTGTGTGTGTGTGTGTGCAGGCAGTATGAGTGGAGGGGTGATGGGGGTGACAGCGCCATGTTGTCCCACAGGGTGTGGGGGGCGTCACCCCCGGGGCTGCCTGGCGGGGTGGGGCGGGGCGGGGCGGGCCTTGGCTGCCGCCCACCACCTCCCTCACATGTTCCTCTGCAGACCTCAATAGTTTGACTAAACAACAAGTCCAACAAGACATTTTAACTAATAAGTATTTACATTACTGTTTGATCAGAAATTCTAAAACCTATAGATTTCTTAGCAAGCAATTTTTCTCTTTTGTAAAGCATCATGTAAATTATGCATATTTCAATAAAATTAACTTGTTAATGTTGTGTCTGAGACACGATCACTCACACGTGCAGCTGACTGACGCATCACCGCTGCCGCCGCCGCCGCCCGCCGCCCAACACACCGCCCGCCGCCGCTAACGCCGCCGGCCGCCAGTCCACCAGCAGCAAGGACAAAGTGACAGCTCCCTAAACATTACTTGAGCGAGCTTGTCCACTAACACTATAATTGTGGCACTTTTTGGAAATATTGGTGTCTTGTTTTTGTTAGCAGACTTATTATAGGTCAGTCTCTCAGCACTAGACTATCACATCCGGGCGCCGGGCAGGCGCGCCGTGTTGCCAACGGTGGGCGTGGGCGTGAGCGTGGGCGTGGGTGTGGTGGTGGTGGTGGTGCCGGGCGGGCGCACCTCAGGCGTGTGTGTGTATTGCATAGTTTATAGTAAACCATGATGCCGGCCGACCTCCCGTCCTGGACCCGGGCTCGAGGCTGGGGTCGGGGTGGGGCGCCCCGCCCCGTCCCGCGCGCCCATGTGGCGAGGCGGACCGGAGCGGGGTGCGCCTCCCCGCCCGCCGCTCCACGATTGTCTACACATTTCGCTGCGGTGGTGGGAGGCGCCGTCTCCAGCTAGGACTAGAGGCAACAAACAAGAAGCAGTCAAGCGTAACGGAGTGAGTGGTGGGCCGGCCGCCCACAGGCTGGTGGCAGCAGCCGCCGCTGCACCACGGGGTAGGGCAGTGACTCGTTGGGGAAGGCTGCTCGCCGACCGCGCCGCCACCTAGCGCAGGTCGCTTCCTGGCGAGCTGTAACCCGATCTATGTCCAGACCTGCTGGCCGATCTGCTCCCAGATCTGCTAGCAGACCTGCTGGTGGGTCGGCTGGTGGTTCTGCTGCCTTGTCGGCTGGCGGGCCGGCTGCTGGGCCGGCTGGCGGGCCGACTGCTGGAGCGGACGCCCTCCTGCTTAGTCTCCAGCCGGTGAGCAGGACAGTCAGCGGCGTGACGCACCGCATGGTGGTCATAGATCACCTGGCTGCCTGCCACTGACGCGGCCGCCAAGGCTCCAGGGCTGCGGGGGTCACCGCCGCGGACGGCTGCCACCGTCGCCGCCGTCAGAGGTAGATGCTCGGGTCGGGGCGACCAGGTGCCGGGCATAAAGGCGCGGGGGGGCGGAGGGGCCGCCAGCTGGCCCAGCTCCACTTCTGGAGGCGGAGGCCACTCCTTGGTGGTCTCCAGGGTCTCCTGGCTGGCCCGCAGCCTGGCGGGCACTACGCCGTGGGGGCCGCGTACCGGGGAGGGGGGGGGCTCCGGGGACCAAGAGGGCTCACGCCCCCGGGGCTTGAGGGAATGCCACGCGGGAGGATGGTCCTCCGGCATCACATGTGCCGGAGAGGGCTCAGACCGCCTGCCCTGAGGCGGCCATGGGCCCTGGGCGTGTCCTCACATCCGCGTGGAGGCCTCTAGTCATACGGGCGGCTCGGAGGGGTGTGGCATGGTCTGGGCGATCACTGACTGTCGGCTGGAGGCGCTGCTGTCCGGTGGGCTGGAACCCTGGCTGGAGGCCCGGGAGCTGCTCACGCCGCTCTCCGCTCGGCTGCTGCCGCCACAGGAGTTGCTGCCCTCACTCCCCCGCCGCCCGAGGCCGCCAGGTCCCTCGCTCCTGTCAGAGCGTGCTGACGGCGCTGCGGGAGACACACGCCACCTTACACCACCACCGCTGAAAACTATATAACAGACACACATCAAATCATCTAACAACCTCTAATAACTACTGCCCTTGATCACTAGTGGTTAATGTGTGTCAAGACAACGTGACTTGGACTAACTACTAACTACTTCATGATTCAAGATTCAACACACGTGCTGCAACCATACTTCCTGGAGCTTCCTTCACCACCGCCGCCGCTGCTGCCTTGCCTGGGGTCACCTGATGCTGCTGCTGCTGCCTTCCTCCGTGCCGCTGCCCTGCTGCTCCTCTACTCAACACCCACAACACATACACGGGGCGGGGCGGGGCCATGCGGGGCGGTGTGGACATGCAGTGCAGGGTAAGAGAAGGGCGGGTCGGGGCGTCCCTCCCACGACGCCCCGATGCCTGTCTGTCTGTCTGTCTGTCTGCTGCCTATACCTGCTCACTCCCCCCACGCCCCCCTCTCTCCCTGCCCCCTGCCCACCCTACCCTGCTAACCCCTGAGCCTTCCTGTGCAGGGGTGGGAGGCTGCATCAATCCCTGAACCCCTGCCAACAAAACACACACACAAGAACCTCACTGTTCAGTACGTGTTCAAAGGTCCTAACACACACACACACACACACACACACACACACACACACACACACACACACACACACACACGGAACAAAGACAACAAAAAGAAAACATTGAAGGAAGTTTAAGAAATTAAATAACTTTGCATGCAGTCAAAATAAACTTCATTTATTGGTAACCATTAATTAAAGAAAAAAAGTTTATGATGGAAGCTGTTTAATGGCACAGATCCATTTTCAAAAACCAACAAGTTTAACATAAAATAAAACTGGATGATAATACAAAAATATGAAACATTGTAAACTTAATATTAATTCATGCAACTTAATTTGAAACCCAGCTGGTCACACACATGAATCTTACTTACTGATGTATTATATAAAAAGGTGAAGAGAACGCAATACTATGATTAGAAATAATACAAAAATAGAAAGGAAAGTAACATTTTTGATGATAGCAGCTGAGAAATTGTGAAAAAAAAAATTGTGAATACTTTATATGATTTCATACTTATAATACTCAAAATTTTTTATGGATGTGAGTTCAGAGTTCATGACTAATTATTATTATTATTCTTCCTCATAATTCCATATTTCATTATGTATATTAAAAAAAAAATATTGCATGGATGACAAAATAATCTGTAATAGTAATGTACATGCTGAACAAAACATAAAATACATTGTGGCAAATAATATATAATCTACTTTTATACATAATGAACACAAAATAATTCTGAGCAATTCTTCGGGTGATAAAAACAAATAAATAAATAAAGTTACACATATCTTGGCAACAATAATAAAAGCATAAAAAAGGATGGATTTAGAAGCTCACTGCCAACCCTACAAAGATTTCGAGAGAAAAAAAAAGCACAATACTTCACTAACACAAAAATAAAAATAAAAATAATTGCACCTAAAAATTCCTGGCTAACCTAATCTAACCTAACCTAACATTATCCTGTCTTACCTCGCTCAGCTATTCAAAAAAGCTTTGGGGAAGGTTGAAATGGGTGAGGTTACAGCTAGTGACACCTTTCTTTCTCCTTTCATTCTTTCTCTCCCTCCCTCCCTCCCTTCCCTCCTTCTCTCCCTTCCTAAGTAATCCTTCACTGCTCTCTTTCCTCCTCATTTTCTTTCTCACAGGCAAGCAGCAACAGCAAGACAAAGCCATTACGAGAGAGAGAGAGAGAGAGAGAGAGAGAGAGAGAGAGAGAGAGAGAGAGAGAGAGAGAGAGAGAGAGAGAGAGAGAGAGAGAGAGAGAGAGAGAGAGAGAGAGAGAGAGAGAGAGAGAGAGAGATTCTAAACTACTATTTTCAATAACGAGCGACTAATGTGCGCGCGTGTGTGTGTGTGTGTGTGAGTGTGTGTGTGTGAGTGTGTGTGTGTGTGTGTGTGTGTGTGTGTGTGTGTGTGTGTGTGTGTGTGTGTGTGTTGCATGGCACGAATAAAGCTGGACAAAGACTCTGCCCTTGTTTGGAAATTATACAACAAGAGAGAGAGAGAGAGAGAGAGAGAGAGAGAGAGAGAGAGAGAGAGAGAGAGAGAGAGAGAGAGAGAGAGAGAGAGAGAGAGAGAGAGAGAGAGAGAACAAGCAATAAAAAATACTATAATCACAAAATCATATATAACACAGCGGACAGAGGCAAGCCAACAACACACAAGCCAAAAACCAAACCTATAAACGGAATAAAACAATAAATAAAATAAAATAAAAATAAGCACCATCTCCTATCAGCCCCCCATGTCCCCTACTGCCCCATAACACTAAATAAACTCTAATATAACTGGGACGCATTATTTGGAGGTGCGAATGCGAATGGGGGGGCAGGAGGGGTCATTGGGGGGTGAGGCGTTATAGGTGACAGAGGGGGGAGGGGGCTTACACTGTTGATGAGCTCGCCCAGATAGTTCTCGGATGAGTGCTGCGTGTTCGGCCTCCAGCGGCTTGGATCCAAGAGTATTAACACAATTCAATGTACTTCTGAAACGTAATACAAAATGTCATGTGTTGCTGCTGCTGCCGTTCCTGCTGCTGCTGCTGCTGCTGCTGCTGCTGCTTCATGTATACTAGTACATACACGCAAGTCTGGCATACGTTCACGTGCGTACATCTGTCGTTTTCTGTTACATCCACGCACGTACGTACACATGTATACGGATGGATGCACACGTGGTTATTTTTTGGTTTGAATTGTAACTAGTCATACATACATATATACATACATACATTTGTGCGTCTGTGTTTCCATATTACTACATCACATTGAAGTTTTTTACTCTCTATCTTTCTATCTTTCAATCTTTCTTTCCTTCTCTCATTCTCCAAATACATGCATGCGTCTGAAATCCAAACACATACACACGCACACACACACAAGGGACTCTGAACAATTATCTAAAACCATATAATATAACTAGACATATTCTATTTCAATTCCCTCTTCCTCAATCATTTTTTTCCTCATAATTTCTCTATCTACTCTACCAAACATCTTTATCTGCTTTGTGATTGGTCAGTTCAAATCACCCACAACCTATCTAACCTAATCTAACCTCACCTAACCTCATCTCCCCTTCTCACAAACCAACACAACACACACATGAGATAGGTGGAAAAGATGATAGGAATTTGAATAGCATATAATATTTCATTCTAACCTAACTAAGAGATTTTGTAAAGTGTATTCCAACCCATTATCAGTAAGAGAAAAAGCAAATAAAGAGAGATAGAGATAATATAAACTGAATACAAATTAAAATACGGCCGGTAATAAATGTATAAATATAAATACCGTGTTTTTTTTTTTAAAGAATACACGAAGGATGATGTGTAAAGAAATAATGTAAAAAAAAAAAATAATAATAATAATGACCACTTCCGACCATTAGTTAAGACATATGACCTATGATTTCTTGACCTCTATATGACATGAAGGTCAATGTACAAGTATAAGACAAGTATAAGACAAATAATGACTATATATATAATTATTGCTCTTGTTCCACTTTTAAATCCCCAATGTAAAAAAAAAAAAAAAAAAAACTAAACTAAACTATTGTCTTTTGAATTCTAACATCTATTGATAAGATAAAACACAAAAATAATGATGCTATTAATAAAAATAAGGTAATAAATGTAATCTAAGAGAAAATAACAATATTGAAAAACTAATAGATTGCACATTTTTGGATGGAATAATATATAGAGTATTTTTTCAACTCTCACTTAAGTAATTCCTTCATTATTTTGAGGTTATTGTTTCTTATATATATTCTCAACTGCCATTCACTATAGATTCATTCATATCAATTATTCATCTTTTTATTCCTGATGTTGAATTACGATGAATAAGAATTGATTGTGTTTGTCTGTTCATCCTAAATTTACTAACATTACACTCCTATGTCTCTTATTTATAGTGATATGTAAAGTTCTTGCGTCTATATTTATTTACATAGCTTTCTAACTTCTATTTCTACTTTGACGAAGAATATAAATACGACGAATTCTGTCCCGGAATTTTTTTTGTCTTATTTTCATAATTTGACGAAGAAAAATTTTGATTCCCTACAATATTTTTTTCGATTTCCTATTTTTTTATCTCCAAAGTATGATAGTTTTCCTTTCATATTTCCGTAGCTACAAAAAATATTATAGTATAGATGAAAAAAATACTTGTTCATATCCTATACTATTTTGTTCTTCCTCCTTGCATTCAGATCTCCTATAGATATAATTACGTACATAGACTTCCTTCATCCACCAAACATACATAACAGATACACACATAGCATTTGGTTAACATGAGCGTCTTCTCCCGAGGTTAATACGTATACGTCAGATATAATTTAGGTTGCAGAATATCATGCAATATATATCAACTTTTGGAAACTTATTAATGCATAAAAAAACAAGGTTAATGACGCTAATGTTATCTTCATATTATTATAGATTTTTTTTGAGCAGCCATCACAAAAACTAACATTTCTCTTTATCTATAAATTTGAACCTAATTTCTCATTGCTATTCCTTGACCTAAATTATATAAAAACACGTAATATTCTCCCACTACATGAGTTAAGTAGATTTTTCAACGCTATTTCTTAAGTAGAATGATGAACTATTTATATTATTGTCACGAGAGAGAATGTTTGGAAAGATGCACTTTTTTCTGCTTCTCAGATATGAAGTTAGATAAGTGTGTGTGAGGGAGGAGGAGGAGGAGGAAGGGACTAGAGATGGACTTCCTCCCTCTCTCCTGTTGCCCCATACGGTCCTGTCTCTCCCTGTTTCTCTGAGCTGCAAGCAAAGTAAAAGTAAGAGGAAAAGAGTTACAAAAATGGTAAATAAATGAACATAATTGAAAAAAGGTAGGAATATAAAATTAAAAAGGGAACTAAATAAAATCTTCAAAAAATCATATACTGTAACTACGATTGGAAAGGTAAATCAATGTAGTTATGATAGATTGAAAAGTTTGTAAATCAATGAAGAGTGTTAAGAAATTATTAGATTTAGATATAAATTAAATTAAATGAGAAAATACTGTTAATTACATTATAAAAACTTTAGAAATGTGGAAATCAAAGATAAACTGAAATAAAAATAAAACAATACAACTTAATTACATGGAAATCAAAATAATGAAATAAAAACTGAAAAAGAAAATTAAAATACACAAGCATAGCAATACAAAATTAAAATAAAATAACCAAAACATATATTAAATAAAGAATATGAATAAAAGAACAAAATATTAATAAGAAGAATATTTCAAACCCAAAGCAAAATAAGAAAGAACAGGACGGAAACAAGTCCAAAAAAATAAAGAGAGAGAGAGAGAAAGAGAGAGAATTGTTCCTCTACCGGCCATTCCTTCAACCTTCACTAAATATTCTCTTTATATACATACATAAAAAAAAAAACACATAGAAAAGACCAATAATTTCCCCTAAACATAATTCACTTCCCAACCGCGGGAATATTTTCTTTACGTCAAATTGTCCTGAAAAATAAGTGAAAAGAAAAGAAATATTGACGTTTGAGTAAAATTCCCTCGAGTGAAGATTTTTGAAACTATGTATGGAAAAAAAATATATTATAAATTTCCTGGTTATGATAAATGAAGGAAATTATATAAAAAAATAAAAAACATGTGACGATGCAATGACTTCAATTCATTATTATACTTTAAAGAATAGAAAAAAATTAATATATCAAATTAATTTATATTGTATACCAGTCAATAATAATAATAATAATAATACCGTTCATGCATCAACATTAGTGCAGCTCAAATCAAACTATAAAAAACAATATAGTATAGTTTAAGCAGCCCATTAAATAATTAGGTTATATAATGCTGTACATCCAATTAATAAAAAAATAAAAAACCCCATTTCCAACACATAGAAAAAAATATATATCTATGTACTGAGAAGTGAGCGATAATATTCTATCAAATCATTCATATCACAGGTCATTAATACATTAATTAATCTCTCTATTCCACTATTTATAAACCACCACCACCATCACCCCCATCACCACCACCACCATCACCACCATCACCACCACCATCACCACCACCACCAATCTATCATCTATTATTTTCTTGGCTACTGATATCAATTATTCTTTCATTAACTCCGCCTCGTTCAAGTGTTAATCTGTCTCCACACGCCCACACCCACACCCACACCCACTGCATACCTATGGGTTGGGTGATCACAGGTGTACAGTGAGGCGAGTGAAGTATTTTTTTGACCTGATCTGTGACATAACTACAAATAAATGTGACCAAACATATAATTATACTCATTCTGTCACTCTACCTGTGTTACAAACCTGAATAGAGTGTAATGATTTCTTTGTTTCATTTAATATGCAAACAGACAGATGTAATATTATTTTTCATTCCTTCTAGTTTTTTTTATCTAAAGAGGTAGGTTGGATGGGAGGGAGGGAGGGAGGGAGGGAGGGAGGGAGCTAAATGGGGAATGGGGAATGGGGAAAGGGAAGGCAAGGCAAGGGAAAGGAAGGGAAGGGAAGGGAAGGAGAGAGAGAGAGAAGCCACAGAACTCGAGCTACATAAACACATTAAATCATAATTAATAATAGTCAATATGAGTGACTCTCGAGGACTCCAAAATCTTGCCTTGAAGGAGAACTGGACAATTTTCTTTTATTTTCTTCTTGATCTTGTGAAATTTTGGGTTTGACAATTTGTTCTGGTCCTGTAATTCCTAAGGCGATGGAGAGACGGGAGGGATAAGGAGGGAAGGAGGAAGGGTTATGGAGGGAAGGAGAGGGAGGGATAAGGAGAGGCTGAGGGAAGGATTATCAAAATTTTGTAGTCTTGTCTTGTAGTACATTATATAAAGGGTTTAAGGCAGGAAGATGCACTGAATGAATGGAACCAAGTATCATGCTAACTAATATATAAATAAATAAATAAATAAATATATATATCCATCATCACCACCACCATTATTAATTAACCTAATCATCACCACTACTGTCATCACCACCACCACACATTATGGCGTGCAGTTCTACCACAAAAAAAAAATAAATGCTGTTCTTTATAGAGATGTAAATATAATGGGAGTTAATGGAATGGGTGGAAAAAATGGGGAGATTTAGTGATGTAATGTTAAATTGAATATGTACCACCATCACCACTACCACCACCACCACCACCACCCTTCACTTCCCATCCCTTCCCTACCACTACACACACAGCTCACCTAATACCACATCATCTATACTTATCTTACCTCATTAAAAAAAAGTGAGTAATCAAGACAAGGTAATTAGGTTTCAGGGAGACTTAATTAACTATCTCTTCCTCTCTATACTTCATCTTTACATAGGAATGAATACAGAGAAGGTGCTGCCTAGACCCAAGCAGCACCACACCACACCACACCACACCACGGGCCGCGCCACATTCACAGACGGTACGATACACTCACCACAACACACACCACACCACCACATCAACCTAAGGGGAGTTTAAAGGGGGAACTGAGCTAAGTCCAAAGGGTTAAAAGAGGCTAAGAAAGTAAGGGTAAGGGAGGGAGGGGAAGGGAAGGGAAGGGAAGGGAAGGGATGGGAAGGAAAGGAAAGGAAAGGAAAGGAAAGGAAAGGAAAGGAAAGGAAAGGAAAGGAAAGGAAAGGTAAGGAAAGGAAAAGAAAGGTAAGGTAAGGTAAGGTAAGGTAAGGTAAGGTAAGGTAGGGGAAGGGAAGGGAAGGGATGGGAAGAGAAGGGATGGGAAGGGAAAGTAAAGTAAGGGAAGGTAAGGGAAGGAAAGGTAAGGTAAGTGAAGGTAAGAGAAGGGTAAGGAAGGGAAGGGAGGGAAGGGAAGGGCAGGGAAGGGAATGGATTGCTAGGGA